>JBBPNQ010000034.1:0-55690 GCA_038090975.1 Boletellus pseudochrysenteroides
TGATGGCAGAAGCACAGGATCCACTCGTTTCCGAGGGTGTGTTGCTGGTACAGCCCTGCTGCTGACTGGCACGAATAGTACCAGCTTTGGCTTCCCATCCGCCATCTTCCTCGTCATCGGCCAGCTCCGCGAAGACATCTGGTTCCTCTTCATCGGGGGGTAGTGTGGAAATCCAACACATTCGTGTTGGATCGAAGATCATGTTGCCCACTTTGCGCGCCCCAGAAGCAAAGGAACCGACAGGAGATCCGATGGAAGATCCGGTAAGATGCGTAATGAGAGCGGGTCGAGTGGATGTCCCGACGACCGCGTCGAAATCTCGTAGTACTTGATCATTGCCCTCCCAGCGAAGAGTGGAAGGATTCCATTTCATGTCACCAACAACTTGAAAACAGAGTCTGAGTTCACATCGGGCGAGACGATGGTTCGAACTTACCCTTTGGCCCGCTATGTCCCCCGAGGTGACGTATGAGTGTAGGTTTCCGTCGTGAATGATCAAGCACGGGGGAGGATGCATCCTTTTTCTTCCTTACAGGTAATTCCATGGCCTTGGAAAATTCGATGTGCCCAGTGCGTCGCAGCGTATTTGTGGAAGGTAAAAGTGCGCCCGGAGAGTCTACGGGTGTGCGTGATGAATACACAAATGTAAGGGTATAGCAACGCATGTACTGACCGAGAGTCGGAGCTGCTTCATCTATCCGTCCCTTTTTGCGCAACGTCCCTTTATCCTTATCCTTTTCCTTGTTCGAGGACTTTGAACACGTCGTGACACCTCCGCGGCTCGTTGCCTTGGGCTGCACTCTGAATTTTACTTCCTTTTCCCTGTCAGTAGGGAGGTCCTCGAAACCATCCAGTTCAGTACCGTCTCCATATGTTCTTTGGCGTTTGGGACGACGTAAAAGTTTAGGGGCTGATGATGATGGAATTGGCGGCGTTCGATTGTGGGATGTGCGGCTACGTAGGGAGGTAGTAGATGGAGGGCGTGGGGGAATGGGCGATGTGGCACGATGTGGAGGTTGAGGTTGTGCCGTAGCAAGAGTGTTGGCAGGAGAAGGAGCAGGGAACACGGAGGATAGGGAAGGCCTTGACTTCATTCGGATAGAGGTAGGCATCGTTAGACGTAATGCGGAGGGATTAGATGACGGGGTTGACGGGCGTGTGGGTGGCACGATAAATTCGAGCGCGTGGATGCGGCTTGCTGAACTTGTATGTGATTTGGCACGCGAAGCGGCGGTAGGCGCTTCATAGCGTGCTGACTTGGTGGATGGCCCCGCTGTGGGAGCTGTCCCAGAGCCTAACGCTTGGGAACTGCTTGCTTCCATGAGCGAAGATAGCGAGGCCTTGCGAGTAAGACCTTTGCGTTGAGCTGATGGGGGGGTTGGCGGCTTGAGCCCGGAATGGGACTTTTGTCCCCGGAGACTGCCAGGTTTAGGGGACAGAAACGTATTTGTGGGGGCGGGAGGGGCGGCTGAAAGAACTTCCTTATATGTCTGGGCACGTGGAGGACGGGGAGGGGGTGACGACGAAAGCTTGATGCGTTGGAGTTGACGAGCAGACGATATAGGCGGATTAACGGGAGATTTGGCGCGGTCCGCCCTCAGACGAGAGGGCGGACGAGTGGGAATGATGGCTCGAGCGGGCGCACTTTTACTGCGAGTTGCAAACCGGTGGGATTGCTTCACGCTGATAAGCCGACTGGGGCTGAAATCGTCATCGTCTTGGATGACAAGGCCCATTTCGAAGTCGTCCTCGGGGTCAGGGCTAGCGACGTTTGGTCGCTGATCCGGAACTGGGGCCTTTTTCTTGGACTCGAGAATCTTTTTAAGATGCCTACCACCGTGGCCGGACTCGAAGAGACCGGAGGGGATGACGAGGCCGTCGAGTTCACTTTCGTCGTCGCATTCGCTCTCCTCGGTGTCTGGGAGAGAGAGGGAAGAAACAGAATTAGAGGATGAACCGTCGGCGAAGCCGAGGGTGGAGTAAGCGTCAGAGGACTGGGAAGAGGATGTCTGGTCACGGTCACCCCACTCGAGGGAGTTCTTGGAGGACCGATGGCTGAGAGGTAAAGGAGCGAGGGAGAGCTGTGTTAGGTCGGATGGAAGTGCAAAAGCGGACTCGAAGTCCTCGTCGATGGGTGGGGGAGGGGGGCTGGCAACGGCCTTGAGGGTAGAGGCAAGTTGTGCGACTTTTATGGTGGAGACACCTTCGTCTTCTTCCTCGTCCTCCTCTTCCTGACAGGCGAGCGGTGGACGGATGGTGATCATGGCGGCCGAGGTGAGCCTGGTGAACTCGTTGCGGGCGGCAAGGCCAGAGACGACAGCTTTGGCCCTCGCACCACCGGTCTTTCCGATGTCCATTTCGAGGTCCCAGTCAAGGTCGTCGTCGTCCTTGTCGGATTCGACGTCGAGGGAGCGGATATGGTCGCCGTCGGGCAGGTCGAAGTCGGCGTCTGGCCATTCCTCGCGGGGGGCTGCTGGTGCTGGAATGGTGGTCATTACGAGTAGAAAATACGAGTAGAAATGGCCCCTTGCGGGGGACAAGCGAGGAGGGAACAAGATGGCGCTACGAAGAAAAGTCGGTGGAGCACAAACAACCCGCCGTGTACAAACACAAACACTGACAAACGCTCACGCGTCCTCCTCCTCCTCCTCCTCCTCCTCCTCGCCCTCGCCCTCCTCGCCTCCGCTCCCGTCCCACCCGTACTCCTCCACGCCTCTTCGCACACGCAGTCCCCTCTCGGCCATGATGTCCACGAACCCCCCGAGTTCCCGCGCCGTAAACACTTCCCGCAGCGGCCCAAATGCCAGTAGATAGAGCCCTGTCCTGTATTAGCCTGTCGGCCACGAATGTCACGCTATTGTCCACACCTTTGGCGAGAGGGCACTCCCCGACCGCCCTGTAGAGCAAACTCTTGGCTCGCTGCGTCTGTCCAGTCCGAATCTCAAACTCGAGCACGACCCGCCACATGATCGCGCTGTTCCTCGTCCTTGTCCGTCCGTCCGTCAGCAATCGCGTCTGGCACTGCGCACAGCTCGCTCACCTCTCACTCTCCACCGCTGCCACCAGTCCATTCCTCGTCCGTTCAATCTCAGCCTCCCAGTGCCCCCTCTCCCACCCTGCGACCCACACTTCCGCAGCCCGCCTCGAAACACCCTTCTCTCTCGCACCTCCATCCGCCACCCCTTCGCCCAACTGACTTCGCACACGCCCCCACACTCCGTACCCCTTCTCGGCCTCCAGGAACATCCCAAGCACAATCGTATTGCTCGGATACTTTCTGATAGCAACCTGCAGTCGATCCCGCAATATTGTCGGTGCCGCGGGGTTGCGCAGGACAACCCCGTGATTATACAGCATCACCAGCGATGCCACCGTCCTGCTCTCCCCCATTTCCTTCCCAACTCCGTCCGGCTGCGAGTCAAAGATCGTCAGCATGGCAGGTAACGACGAACCTGTCAGCAAATCTATCAGCGCTCGTAGCTTTGTCCAAGCTTCCCGATCCTTCCACAGCCCATGTGTGGCATTCATGATGTCTTCCAGGTTACGCTTTGCGCGAAGAACCATCATGCCTCCCGTGCCATCTACGTTTCCCGAGCGCATGACTACCCGAAGAGCGACATCTTGGTCACCATTTAGCCATTCCAGTTCAGCCCAATCCCACCACAGTCGTCCAATAAACGTTTGCGTAGGCGAATGGCGCGTTGAAATGAGAACAGTTTGATAGACTTTCCGTGCATCTTCAGTCCGTCCACGCATACGTTCAAGCCGTGCATGAGCTGCCCAGTGTGGAAGCGAGTCGGGAGCAAGTGACAAAAGCGTCCGCGAAAGCTTCCAAGCACTATGCACGTCTATCAGTGTGCTTACCGTCAGTAAATCCGAACACGACCAACCTCTTCACGTTGATCGCCGCCTCGAATGCCAAAGCATACACATCCCATTGGTAATCTTCTGCACCACACCGGAGCTGGTGGAACATAGCCCTCACAAACTCTTCGTTGACACCCTGGACATCTTTCGCAGTCCACATCCTCCAACAGTCTTTCCCCACCCAATCCAGTGGCCCAAGCACGTCTGAGCTCCAATCCTTGACAGGTCCAAATGCCGATCCGTACTCTCGCTCTCTCCCAATCAATACGCCAGCATGCGAGTCAGCAAGCAACTGCCGTATTCTGCCCGGCTGCGGGAATATGGAAGAAAGGCGTGACACAGTGGCGAGGTGTGTATGTGCCCACCGATCATCCCATGTTCCATTCGCGAGTGTGTTGGAAAAACCAGGAATGTGGAGGCCCATGATAGAGAGCCATATGAGGCGAAATGCATCTTTAGCTCTTTTAGTTGTCAGCGGAAGTAAAAGTGCCTTGACATCCGACAATAACACAGTCGCATAAGGGTCAGAGACACCCGATTCGTAGCGTGCGGGGATACGTGAGACAATGTCTGCACGTGTCTCATCGTTATGCCATCTAATAAGTGGGTCGGCTGACGTAGAGTCAATATCCATAGATGTTGGTAGACTTGGAAGAGTAGCTTTTGGCTTTCCACCGGAGACCCACGCGGACCAGCCTTTGGCATTAGGCTCCCCGACGCGCGGGACTTCCGATTCCCAGAACTCTTCCAATGAGTCTAGTTGCGAGTCAACAGGCAGCCCATATAAGGATTGAGGTACCTCGAATGTGCTGCTTTTTCTATTGAAATGAGCTCTTTCTGACGAGTGCCTAGGGACGTACAGTTCCGCTTGCGCCTGGAAGAGCGCTGTAGCACGTTCATGGAAACCTATATAAAAAGCCAGGTCAAAGCACGATAGCAACCCCAGCTCCCACAATTCGCACCTGCTTCCTGGAACGCAACGGCCACTCGCCACACTATACGCAATTTATTAAGCTCGCCGTCCTCGAAGCCACCCAACGCCTTCAATGCACGCGTTGCGTGCCACACGACTTGGTCAATTCCTCCCACACAAGTGCGAATGTGCCACTCGAGCCACTCCATCCAGATATCAATGCCACCCAATTTGAGAGCATCCTCCCATTCGGCCATGAGTTTGGTATGGTGCCACAACTCTTCAGCCGCACGAAGGTATTTGAGCAAGAGAGTGGGTGAGTGGAGATTGGACGGATGGGCTGCTCTGGCCCGTGAAAGTATCGAAAGTGTTATTTCAGGTCGAGCTTTGCCGGCATTCTTAGACGTTGGTGGCACGACTGACAGGGACTGCGCAACCAAGGACAACCACGTTTGCACGGAGGATGGATCGGTAACGAGAATTTCCTCAAGGGCTTTGATCGCTAGCTGGTGGGATGTAAGAATGGGCGCCTGGTCGTTATCTGAACTTTCTCCTTCTGCATCGGATACTGAGAGATCCGAATCGGAACTCGCGTCGCAACTGGAAATCGGTCGGAAGACTGGATCAATATTTTGACTGGTGCGGGATGTGAGACGCAAGAATCCGTCAACTTCCTTGTATTTGTAGTTGTCGACGGATGCAATGAGGCGCCGAGAAGGTGCGGCGAGAAGGGCGCCTGAGCTTGGATGGGTGAGAGAAGGTTGCTGCGGAGGATCCTCAGCAAAGGACCCGAGGTTGAGGTGAAGCACTGTACCTTGCGTTGCCCGATAGTAACTTGGATGCCTTCTCGGATTCTATGGGTGACCGTCCACGCATTATCGAGACCAAGGATATGCTTGCCGTCTTGTACATCATTAGCTGTTGGGGCGTGCGACAGTTTACTACTCACGGGCTACAGGGCGATATTTTGGTATGTCGCCAGTGTGTAGGCAACCATAGGTGAGGTTCAGAATGTCACCCTTGCGATCCGAGTAAAAAAGCGGACGTGGGACCCATCGGTCACGTTCCTGGCCTTGCTGCTCGAAACGGAGTCTGTCCTCGTGTGCCTTGAGCCTCTCATCCTCCAATAGTGTGTCGATGCGCCAGTTGTCGGACGGGGAGAGGTGTTTTTCTCGTTTTGAAGAAAGCCTGTCCTTTTCCCTATGGCCATGCTTTCTGGACCTGTCTCTCCTGCTGAAATCGATCGGGCGGTGGTTGTGGGTGGACTCGTTTCGGGCGGGTGAAGGGGTTGTGTTGCTCGGACCAGGATCGATATCGGGGAAGGACGAGAAGGAAGGGGGGTGGGAGAACGAGGAGGCGGACATGGTGTGTTGGAGATGGGCGGGCTGTGGCAGTACACCACACCCATGCGTCCGCCCACCGAAGACGAGAGCAAGGCCGTCTTCGCAAAACTCGCAAACTACATCGTACGTCCAGCAGCGCGTGCCAAGTAGCACTTGCTCCAGCTCCACCAACAGGGCAAGAATCTCGTCCATCTCATCGACCGCAAGGATGAGCCCTATTGTTTCCGGCTGCACAAGGACAAGGTCTACTACGTCTCTGAATCGTCGATGCGTCTAAGCATCTCTGTCGCACGTCCAAATCTCATCTCTCTGGGCACTTGCTTCGGAAAATTCAGCAAAACCGGAAAATTCAAGCTCCATGTCACTGCTCTCGATCACATTGCCCAGTACGCGAAATACAAGGTATATTTACCATCCATTCCGCGCTCGCGTCTAACATCTTCCCAAAGGTTTGGATCAAGCCCAATGGCGAGATGCCGTTCCTGTATGGCAACCATGTCCTCAAAGCACACCTTGGGCGAATAACAGAGGACACTCCCGAGCACCAAGGCGTGGTCGTATTCAGTATGAATGATGTCCCACTGGTACTTCCCCATACCTTCGCATGCATCCATGCAGACCGATTCCGTTCCAGGGATTTGGTGTAACCGCCCGGTCCACGATCGACACTCGTAAATTAGATCCCACAGCCATCATTGTATTCCATCAAGCGTATGTCCCCATCCACCCGATTGTTTTTGTCATTTTTGTTCATGCTCTCTCGACCAGGGACATTGGGGAATATCTTCGAGACGAGGTCTTTGCAACGTGCTTTCCCCCAGTTCAGTTTCTGACTCGTTTGTCAGGAAACGCTCTTCTGAGCTGCTTTTGTGCCTTGCGCTGGTCGTCGGCTATTTACCTGGGTGATATATCATGGATACAGCCACGTAGAGGAGCCCATTGGTTTTCTTCTTTTGTTCGATAAAAAGTAGTTTAGGTGTCGCTCGACGTAATGATTTATGATTGCTCTTGACATGCACGCAGTGGATGTACGTACACGTGAACGCCAGACTTGCCCAGGTACTACTGCGATGGACAAACTACAGCCCCACGTACGCTGGCAAAACATTCGAGATCAGGACATTACCCCCGAAAATATCCGGGATGTCCTCTCTGCCGTCGACGACGACCTCTGGGTGGTGGCAGCTTGTGTCGACAGACTCGTGGACAACCCCGACACGCAGCGGTTACTTCTCGAGCTCGGCATCACTCGCACTAACTCGGCCATCCATAGAGCACAAGCCACGCCTTGTATCCCTGCTCCAGATGCAGACTCCTTCGGTGGACACAATCAAGTACTCGCCTTGTACTTCAACGACGCCCCAGACGACGCCAAACTTGGCCGCATGCGTGCCATTCTGCTCCACCGTTGCGACAGACTTTCGTCCTTCATACGGATATGCAAGGATCTATCAACAGAGGAGGGGGACTCTGACGATATTGACGAGGAATGGGAGGATGACCCGTGGGCTGAAGACGGCGAGGTATCTCCTTCCCCGCCGCAACGTCGACCCGCCGACCCACCAATCCCACTGTCTGACTTTTTGGCCGAGGATATGCTGGAGATCGCTTGCTTTTTCGCTTCCCAGCAACAATTCACCGCACTGCGGACACTCATGTTTTACCATTCTGCCACCCTCTGGCCTTTCCGTTTCGCCATACTGGACAGCATACCTAGCCATGCACACCCATCCGAGTACCGCGAAATACTTCCTGCTTATGACGTTAATCGGGATGCGGAGCAAACGCCGTCCTTCGACAGTTGGAGATCAGAGCAAGACTGGGTCGAGATCCCCGAGGTCGATGCTGTGCTTAGGGTTTCACGGGCTCTGTCCCCCGTCGAACCTGACTTAGATCAGTCAAACAGTGGTGCTACAGCATGCACTGAGCCCATTGGACCCAAAGATCTTTCCGCTTGGTACAAGCGCCGTGTGGATGCTATCATTTCTTCCACCGGTATCCTGGATATTGCTCTGGCGATTGTTCAGCACGGGGCTTCTCACGGAGTACCTGACCTCGACGAGCTAGGTGAAGAACTCAGCCTTCTCTCCCGATTAGTCTACGATTCGCCTCAACCTCACGAACCCCAGGACAGCCAAGATTGGACACTCGCCCGCTGGCGAAGTATGGAACCTGCAGAGGTTGTGAGTGCCTACCTCGCTTATTCAATGCCGGAAACAGTCGCGAAGGACATCTCTCGCCTCGTGATGCCCTATCTATTCGTGCTGGAAGCGCGTGCAGAGCGTGCTGGCAATCCTGACCCAGATCTACCTACTCGCTTGCTTTATGACTATATCCTTTCGGCCCCGTTATCAATCGTAGCCGCAATCTTTGAAGCGTCCAAGCCCATTCTTGCCGTCTCACACCGCATTATTCGCAATGATCAAGATGTCGCAAGATTGGCTCTTGCGTGTCTATATGGCAGTGACAACCGCACTGAATGGTCTACGATGAGTTCCATATTTGAGTGCCTTCCAGCTTGGGAAATTACGCCAGGGGCTGAGGATGAAGCAGACGAGGCAGATGCGACGATATTGTCCCTTGGGTCTTTCATGGCACCGTCCACCACCCGGCCGCACTGTTCGCCCTCTAATTTAATGCTTTTCTTCAAACCGCTCCCACTCGTCTCTCTTTCACGCGCACTCGATATATTGGACGTGCATTTGGAGTCTGGAGAAATATTATCGCGGTGGAATGTAGGGGCGCCTTTGCGGTGGTTCTTGCAGAGTGCACACGATGCAGCCGAGCAACGAGCATGGGCAAATAGAATGGCCAGACGCGCAGGGAACTCGAGTGACCTTAATGGAAGGGATGAATGGGAATGGCTATTGGAGGATATGCTTAAGCTTTGTCGGAATAGCGAAACTGGGCTGAAGAGCGCGTTCGGACTTCTCTCGGGAGAGGAAGTTTCGTCAATTTTCTTCGCTGGCTTATTGAGCTCGGGTTGTGAGTATCTCTCATTTCCTTGTTGTATATTCTCATCGATCTAGTAGCGTTCGACATTGCACGCGAGCTTCTCCAACAGAGGCATGGGAAGCTGTCTCTCCCTCCTCTCATTGCAGAAGACATTTGTCTCTCTGTCTCGCGTGAGTTTTACGATAATTCAAGCTCAGGAAATTACAAGACTGGCGACATGAAACTTGCGTATGACTGGTAAAGACTCGAATTCCCTCTGGCACCAAGTTACTCACGCTTTCTCCAGCCTTGCTGTTCCACCTCCCTCAGAGCGTCTAAACAGAGAACGCGATTTTATTGAAGCTACTTCCCGGCTTTGTTCCTTCAACTTATTCTCACGCCCTGGTGTCCCGCTCTCCCCAATCGAGATCCGTCTGACCAAAGACCCTCTTTCTCTCATTTCACGTGTCCTTTCAAGCACGGCAGACGCATATAAACACACAGAGGTTATCCTCGATCTCTTGTACAAGCTGGGTTTTAAAGGTGATGTCGTCGCAGAAGTGAGGATACTCGCCATGCTCTCAGACACTGCGCTTCAAACAGAAGACTTCTCACGTGCGTACGAGATCAGCAAACGAATGATCGAAAAGGTCTCAAAGCTGAGTGCGGAGGCATCAAGTGATGACGAGCACGAGGCCGTTCTAGAGGCGAGCAATGTCTGTTGGGTTGCTTGTTTCCAGCTCGGGCGACATCCCGAATTCGAGGACGTTGAAGCGAAGCTTTCACTTTTAGGCCGAGCACTCCAACTCTGTCCTGCCGATAGGCTTCACGACGTTCTCACATCTTGCCGACGCTTAGAAAAAGAAGACGTTGAGAACCGTCACGAATATCTAGCTTATAGAGCAGTTAATCAACCCAAACGTACCACATCATCATCACGGAAACATGTCTCGTCTCTCCGAGATAGACTTGGCGAGCTACACATGCCCACAACGCCTCTTATTAATGCAGAGGATGCTGCCGCACTGGCTGGCAGAGCGTTCAATCGCATGGCGTCCAATTTTACGTTTGCTGTCACTGGCCATGGACGTTCTGATAGTTCTAGGGAGGATAGAAGTAGGGATGGGACCAGAGGCAGATTTGATGGCGAGGAGGTATCGACACAAGCCAGTCGTGTCCTACAGAAAGGAATTGGTTGGCTGCTTGGAGCGGACGAGGCTGCTTAATCCCTGGTCAAGGCAAAGGGCTGCAATCCAATCATTACATATACCGCACTATGCATTTAAAAATATATGTGCACACTGGCCTGAGAGCCAGGCAAACAAAACAAGGCGGGGGAATGGGGAGGTAATCTCTTCGAATAAAGGTGGTTCCACGAATACGATAAAATCAATAAAAATAAAAAGTGCGTGAATACACCCGTGGAACTAGATGCAGGATATAAAATGTGCTGCGGCATGCACAAATGTCCATTGCCGCCACACGATAGTGACCAAGAAATGGCACTCGATGCATCTATCCGCGATACAAAAACCGAAAGAAATGAAATCAAAAGAGTGTGGATGTTTCAATTCCCGCTCGCAAAACGTGCTGTGTCGCCGGTGCGAGCCCTAGGTCGGTTGACGACGCCAACCTTCTTTGGCTGCTGCTCGTCCGAAGGTGAAGCATGACGCCTTTGTGCCTTTCCTCGACCACAGACCTCGCAGTACTCTTGGTTCTCCGCCGCTTGAAGATCCTCCAGTTTAGAGGTCAGGTCTCTGATCCGCTTCTTAGCGGACGCGAGCTGATCTTGGAGCCCTTTAATTGTCAGATACTCTTCCCCCTGCGTCTCAGCTGCGGTCGCCGATGCATCGTCGCTGCGGCGCATGGAAACGGGTGTGAAGGGAGATAACGCAGTACTCGAGCTTGCGGCAGAACTCGGTGTATGCACATCATGTCGTGGTTCTTCCACAGTGGCTGCTACCATGTCAGCAAAGTGGGAGCTAAAAGAGGTGGATATGGGCCGAAGCTTGAGGCCTGGGAAATCGATGTCGCCTGGAGGAGCGCTCTGTGGAACAGAAAGAGAGACAGGTGGGGGTGGTGTGAAAGTCAAGCCCGTTGATGAGCTTCGCCCAGTAACTGAGGAAGAAATACTGTGATCCGGGGTCTTAGTGACGATGGAAAGTGAAGGTGGTTGTCGTCTACGTGAAGAAGGCCCCTTCCCATTAGCACCATCGCCACTGGATGCAGCGCTGTTTGTCGAAGCTAACGTCGCATTGCTTGCGCCTGAGGCGTGCGACGTTGGGGGAAAGGTGTGTTTTGATACCCTTGGAAGAGTGGGCTTCGAGGTCTTCCCAGTCCCATAAATTTGCAGGCTTTGTTTGATATACGTATCAGCAAGGGGGGGAATTGGAGGTGGGCTTCTCTCTTTCTCTCCTTCTGAATTACGGCCAGTGAAGAACCGCATGAGCCCACTTTTCTTATGTTTGAGTGCTCTTGCAGGTACGGTACTCGTTGACGTCCAGACAGTGGATTCCTCTCCCATCTCGGAGATCGGAGGCTGAGTTGGAAGTGGGACGGTCGGGTGCCGAGTCCCAGCGCTGGTTGATCGGGCACGTGTATGAGCCAGTATGCCAACGGAACCCATCTCCTCGGCTTGGTCTTCTGTTGTCTCAGGTATATCGCCTCCATCGGGGAAAGGTAGTTTTTGTCGAGCAACTGTAGTATGGACTGTACTGCTGCGGACTCTCTCCCTCGCCTGCGCTTCTTGAAGGGTGATAAGGGTGACGGCGGGTGATCGAGCACTACCCCGGCGAAGACCATCGAAACCAGTGGGGGGTGGATGTAGAGACAATAACTTGGTGTTGCGGTCAACATTCTGGTGAAGGACGGAAATTGGAGAGGAAATTTCTTTGCCGTTGACACGAGGATTTCCATACGGGAGATCCCGGGAAGTCAGTGATGAAGTAGATGTCTTCGTGGAAATGACTGAAAACGCTGCGGATCTGATACTGGTCGAGTCTGCGACAGTACTGTTAGAGTCACTCCCACTCATATCCCCCAGGATTGAGTGATAAGAGGGTATCATCTCGGGAGATGGCGTATATGGGACAACCAAATCGGGGTTAGCGTAAGGATGTACGAACTCGTCGCGAAATTGTCGTTCTTGGGATGAAGAGACCGTAGATGGGCTCACGCTGCGCTCTTGGCCGATGGGGGAAGCATCAGAGGATGGAGGAAGCATAGCAGTACTTCCGACGGTCATCGACGGGGGAGCCATTCCATCCGAGCCGGCTGTGGCTCTGGGCAAAGAGCCGTTAGTCTGGGTGAAGTAGTGCGAGGAATCCAGATAGTTGTCTGTGCGAGTGAAGTTCTGTTGGCGTACGGACGCAGAAGTAATGGAGGATGACAAGGAGGAAGTCGATATGGATTCCCTTGCCAGATCACTGCATTGAACATGAGTGAAACTGGAAGAGGATATTGGGATTTCCTATCGACTCACTACAGGGCACCACGAGAACTTGAATAGTTTCCCGCTGTGATCTCGATAGAGGAAGTTGCCGAGACCTGGGAGCGAGCTGAATCGACACTGGGCCTGCTGGTTATGGAAGGGCCTCTGGTCAAGGTGCGGATGAGAGTGTCAGCCTTGGAGGCCTTTCCTCTGAGCTTGCTCCCGATTGTGGCCGACCTAGAGTTATTGTCTGGCTCCCCGATGTGCGGGGTGACATCGTCAACCTCCCAGGGGGCGCGAGAGTGGAACCTGATCCTGGGACCCTGCAGGCTTATCCGGTACGAGGCGTCGTCGGTGCAGTCGTCAAGGTCGGAATCATCGTGTACGTCAACGGCAGAGAGAGAGCGTATGGTAGAAGCTGTTTCGTCGAAGTCTGGACCGGTAGGGTCGGAAAGGCGAGAAAAGGACGGGGTGTCGGGATGCATGTCTGCATCGGGAGACTGGTAGGCATGGCTGTAGACTGAGGGGGAGTCCGGAAAGTCGGTGAGGGACGGGAAACGGGGACGGTGATGGCCCGGGTAATGACGGCGGTCAGAGGTGCCGTCGTGAGCATCGACTGGGGAGCACAGCGACTCGGACGCGGCCATCGTGGCAGCGACGTGGGCGACGGCAAGTCTGGCAGATTTCCAGACAAACAAACTTCAGGTTACATAAAAACAGCGGCCCCGGTTTCTCATGGCGACATGGACCACCACCTCATCCACAAGGACTTGGCCGCGTCTGCCCACGGCCGTGTGTCAGGAAAGCCGTGGAAACTCAAAAAATCTGCCACCGTGTACGGGCCATCGCCCCCGTCGTGCTTAGCTCGTGTTTTGACCAGACCACCAGCCGCTCACAGTCCTCCGCAGGACACAAGACAGCATGGCATGTACGGATGGAGAGTACCAAGTGCGAGCGTGCCGTCAGAAAGCTCGAGTCCGAGCTGAAGCAGGAGAAGCAGACCGAAAAACAACGGTGAGTGTCCCTCGTCGGAGTAATACATCACATGGACCCGTCCCAGGAAAAGGGAGATAACTCTCCAGCGCCAGAGGGCGAGTGAAGAACGCCGCAGATTGGAGCAGGAAAAGACCATTGTACATGCCACGTCCCCTCTCCGACTCGATGTGCCTCTGACGTTTCTGCAGATGGGTGCGAGGAAATCTGCCCGACGACGGCGCAGAGCTGGGCGCACTAAAAAAATCAATGGGTGAACGACATTGTGTCGCAACTGTCATAGCTATGTGTGAAATATGTCAAGTACTACGCGCGCAAGACATGAGACAATGCTACAGCGCCCACGTCATGTCCACCTCTCCATCATTCACGAATGGCTTGTCCAGCCCCGCGATAACACTTTCACACAGCGGACAGCTGCTTGCCAATACATCCTCCAGCTCTGTCCGCAGCTTCTCTGCCTGTTTCTCCGCGTCTTTATTCGATCCCTTCTGACCGCCACTGATGTAACCTATGCCAGGTATCCATCCTGGAGCTGACACAACAGAAGCGAGAGCATCCGGTAAGATCAGATCTCGTAGCCGATCACCAGCAAAGCGGATATTCCGTCCGAGTGATCCTGGAGCCTTTGTGCCGTTCTGAAGCGGGCTAGCAAAGTTTGCCGAGAGCAGTGTGCGTTGTCGCGTTGGCTGCCGGACTTCGCTGGAAGATATCGTGACCGGGTAGTCCCCCGGACCTATCTTCGGAACATCCTTGATGAGTTCTGTCTGCAGGCTAAGGATCCGTCTGAGGGCATGAGCAGGCAGGTATTCTTTCGCCTGGGACCACAAGGGTCAAATGACGAGCATCGCATGCATACGTAAAAACTCACCAGTCCAATCAGACAATCAGCATGGAATGTGTGTTGACAAGGGAATACGTAGGATTGCCTAGTTAGCAAGAGTTGCGCACAAACAGAGCATCGCTCTCCGGCGTCAATGGTGACAAACCGGCTCTTCAGCTCGACAATATCTTGCTTGATCGACTCCGCAGTACGTGTAGCGTCATCCATCTCCTTCTTCAGATCATCAATGTGAGCCGAGTAGCCTTCCAGCGCATGCGCAATTTCTTCTTTGAAGTCATCAATAACAACAAAATCCGGAAAGAAAGGTAGAATGTCTTCAATTTTGAGCAGATCAGTGTCTTCCAAGAATCGCATTGCACTGGCTCCGAAAAAAACAATTAACCAGTGTCCGATGCAAGCCAATCGCGACTCACGCTTTGATATCTTTCTTGTCCTGTACGACATACCGAGCGATCTTCAGCCAAAGCTTCTTCCTTAGCTGAGGATCATCTTCTGGCATATCAGCGTTTATCTTTGCTAATTCGAGGTCGCCCTTCTGGAGGGCAAGATCAACGCTGTTTTCGTATAGACCCATCTTTGAGTAGATATGTACGCAGGGCTGGGTTCGGCCTGCTTTCTTGCACAATCGCAAAGCGTAATCCAAGTCATAATATGGTTTGCCAGTGAGTGGATTAGAAGGCGCCGTCATAAGAAAGTGTAAAAGAGGGCCATCATCGCCAGGAGGACTCGAGGATGAGGATGCATGAAATGTCACCAACAGATTATGAACCGTAGAGGATATATTGTGTTGGTTGAAGACAACATGATTGAGATATCGTACTGCTTGATTTGGTACCAATGGATCACGGGGAAGGTGTTGCAGTTGCAAAAGGGAGGGTATCAGTCGCAAAGGGTCCAGAGCTGATTGTTTGAGCCACGAGTCAACCATCGCTTTCGGCGCATGCCTGGTAAGAACTGCACCGAAACGATAGTAGAACTCTAGGTCCGACTAGTGCGCTTACTTTGTTAGTCGGTACACCAGGGTAGATGAATAAACAAACCTGGCGATTGAGTGTGTCGATCGCCTTCAACCAATCTTCTTCGAGGATCCAGTGTTGGATAACCCGTTCATAATCTCCAACTACATTTGCGTAGAAGAGCAGCATGTCCGTTCGTCCGTGTGATTGTATGAGCTCGTAGACGGTATTGTGATCAAGGTTTGCCTGTCGAGAAATCCGAGACCGCAATCAAGACCAGGTCAAGGCCACCAACCTTATAGGTCTCGAAGAAGTGACAGAGATCCTCTTCGACGATAGTGCGCTCAGCCTGCATGTTCTCCACGTCACTTGACGAAACCTCGGATGCACAGAGGTCATCCAGTTCGTCACATTTGCCTAAATAAAACTCAACAAGCCATGTTGCTAGCATCATCCGTGCTGTCAGGTCCTAGCAAAAACACATGTAAATGGTGTGCAAGTTCCTCGAAATATCTCAACTTACGGTTTTGCGAGTCCGCTCTAAACGGCTGATCAGATATGACCGAAGTGCATCTCGCTCCCCGACGTCCAGAAACTTGAGCGTCACCTCTTCAAAGGAGACTGAACACTGTGTATAGCACTGAGCCGCTTGGAAGTATCGTTTTTCTTCGAAGAATGCATGAGCCTGGGCAGAAAGAACTTTGTCGCGTTGCGTGGCAGTCTGATGAAGGGTTGTCAATGTCGCTTCTCATCCAAGGCAGTGAAACCAACCTTGGCATATCGCAAGGCGATGTCAAAATCCTGTTGCGCGAGATATATCTGCCATACATCACGACTCTCGTTTCCGACTACCAACTCAAATATCGACTGATCAGTATAAACCCAATATGTCTTGCGAACAGGATCTGCCGCCAGCCCCTTGACTGTCTCATTTGGTCTCTGTAACACTTTGAGATGTATATTTCAACTACACGTGGTCCTGCTCACCAACGGGATGACGTCTTCGTAGGTCTGTTTCCCATTCAAAGTGCATATTCCTACGATACGGTCTCTGTAAAGTAAAATGAAATGAAACTCGGTAAGTAGAATTGACGTGGGGACTTCGGGAAGCAGTTGAGAAGTAGAGGACTCGGAAGACAGTGGGGGAGGGTAGGGGAGGAGCTGCGTCGAATCAACATGATCGTCCGAATCCGGGTCAAAGTTGAGAGTCCCATGATAAATTCCGGGTGCTGAACCAGACGGCGTTCATAAACAAGATGTTGTTGACCTCGGGCAGCACTCACCAGTCATCCAAGCAAGAGTCTTGGGCAATGAAAGAGCCTGATCCGAATTTGGCGTGAAAAAGTGCAGCTCCGAATATTGCAAGTCTCCAGGCAGTTCAGATATCTCTTCGTCGTCTCAGTCCAGAGGAGTATGAAATAAACCGGAGACGTACTCGGCGCTGTTTCTCGATAGACAGCAAACAAAGAGGAAAAGAGGCGACCTCCGTCATCTGAGCGCCGGTCTGGTGTCCCAGTGAATTGGTAGATGCGTGAGGGTGTGGTCGCAATCACTAGTGCGTTTCGTTGATCAGACTGAGGGAAGAGTTCAAATTTGATGCCGGTTATTGGAGCTCTTTCGGGCAATGAGAAGAGTAACTGCAAATGACGTTCTTGCGACTTGAAAAGATCCTCTCCTGCGTCTAGGACTGCTTCGAAAATGCCACCACTACGCGTTCCAAATAGGAACTCCTTGGTTGATAGGGAGTGCGATGACGACAGCAATGCTGCTTTATTCCATGTGATGCTTTCAACGACCAGTTTATTAAAAGACTTTAGCGGCCTCGGTTTCTTCCATCCGCGGTACAGATACCAGTTTTCTCCTTGGTGGGACGTGATGACGAGATGTCGACCGGAAGGGTCAAGGAATATCTTGTGTATAGACATCTCGGTAGGCTTGCGGGGAATGGGAATCTGAAGTACTTGTTCCGCGTGGGAGAGCTCGATGAGAATGATGAGGTTTGAAGAGAGCGCCATTGCCAGGACGTCGAAGGAGACAGCAAGAGAAACCAATGGAGCAGGCAGCGTATACTGTACTCTGCCGAGGTCGAAGATGGGGGCATCAGCAGGGATGGGATTCGGGAACTGTGGGCTGGAATGAGTTGTTTGGAGGGAAAGAGAGCAGGACACTGACAGACGCAGAATGATCAGGGCCTGCTAGTTGGTCGTCGTGCGGGGAAGGTTCAAAGCCTTCGTACTGGACGTGGGGCAGTGGAGAGCGCACATGGCCAGACGGTGCTGCATGCTCGACAACTGAAAAGGCGGGTGAAAAGGTGCAGACGTCGATTAGCGGGACGGCTTACACTCGTCGAACATGGTCGGAGTCGGTGGCAAGAGCGGTTTACCACATCCTGTCATGACCCGTCCAACCCCCAGGATATTTCTTGTCCGACACGGTCAGTCCACTCGGACACATCCACGAACGACAACGTTGACAACGCCGCAGGTGAGACCGAGTGGTCGCTGAACGGGTGCGCCCTCCCCAGCTGTCCTCCCCCTGATCTCTGACCGTTGTCTCCAAAACAGACGCCATGTAAGCGAATGCACGATCTCCGCATCGCACTGACACCCGCTGATCCCAGACGGGGAGAACCGACATCCCCCTGACGGCTCGTGGCGAGCAGCAGGTCAAGGAGAAGGCGCCGCTTCTAGTCGGGCAAGGCCGTCAGTACCGTCCTGAAACGAACGTCCGACAAGTCACTAAGCCGATTGGCAGGAGCTCTCGACCCGGGAAACATTGCTGTTGTTTTCATCTCACCACGACAGCGTGCCCACAAGACGTTCCATCTCTTGTTTGAACACTTGCCACAGTTCCCTGCTCACGTCATAACTGAAGATGTGCGCGAATGGGACTATGGTAAATACGAGGGGCTCTTCAAGGAGGAGATTCTCGCCATGCAGCCGGGCTGGGACATCTGGAGGGATGGGTACGCACCCGATGGGACCCATCGAAATACCCGCTCACACTATCGTTAGCTGCCCCGGGGGCGAGGGTGTGGAGGACATGCGTTCTCGAGTGGATGGTGTAATCGCCAAGGTTAAGCAGACGCGTAGATCAGTCTTTGATTTCTGACGGAGACTGTCACACAGGTTCGCGAGTACCACCGCCAGTACTTTGAGCAAGGTAAAGGCGCCCGTGATGTGCTTATCGTCGCTCATGGGCACTTTAATCGCGTGTTTATCTCGCGGTGGATCAACTTTGACTTGGCACTTGGTATGATCGCCACATCTTCACGAGTTGGCTGGGCTGACCGTGGTGCAGGAACGCACTTTAATGTCGAGCCTGGAGGAGTGAGGCGCTCTTGTGCAGCACGCAGCCGGTGGCTAATGTTGCCAACAGGTTTCTGTTCTGTCATACAACCACAGGTCGCTTGATGAGCCTGCGCTGAATGCGTTGAATCTGTACGCGGACCTGAAGTAACGCTAGTTTTTTCGTGTTTATGTATGTGTGAAATCAAGATGGAGGTGTCGTGATCCGGCTAGTCGTCGCTGTCTTTTGTCCAGTTTTTTCATCTTTTTTTTATTTCTCCTCCATCATCTTCACTGATCATGGCCGACGTTGAGCCGACAACCGTCCCCGTGTCTGACACGCACGGGGAACACGAGGCCTCTGACGTGGTAGATCAAGACCCTAACGCACAGGTTGGACCGGAAATTCTGCAAGATATCGCCGAAGGCCAGCCCACGCCCGGCGACATAGCAGACGGCGGCCTCCACGAAGCTGCCGAAGAGAATGCGTTCCCTGCTTCCACCGCCGTCGTGCCCAACAAGGCCGATGTCCCTTCCAAAGGTGCAGCCAAGGACAAGTTCACCGTGCTTGCCAAGTCCGCTTCGGGCAAAGTAAACCCATCCGCGTTGACAGACAAGAAGGTGTGTTGGTCGCGCTGTGTGGCCATGCCTGCTTCATATTAACCATGTGCTGGTCAGACCACGTTGGGTGCCGGCAATGCCAAACCAGCCCCTCCAGGCAAGACCACTACCGTTTCTCCCTCTTCTCCTCTCTCCAAAACCACTACCGCTACCCCATCCACTCCAAAGAAACCAACCACCACGTCTTCTGCGAATCCAACCAAGACTTCGACAATGGCTTCATCTAGAACGTCAACCTCTGGCCCCGCTCCACCCAGCAGGAGATCATCTATGCTCCCGCCGAGGGCGCCTTCGGCAACTGGGGTACCTCCAGCACCCAAATCACGAACTTCAACACTGCTAGCCTCATTAGCATCGTCTACTTCATCTAGGCACCCTCCCGCCGAGGTGAATGCGACCTCTCGCCCCTCTGTTGTTTCTCCAGTTGGCTCAGTTACGTCCCTGAAGTCCAATACAACCGGCGGTGCTACAGTCCCCGCCGCTTCCGCCCCACTTTCTCGCTCTCGTGCCGCTGTTTCAGAGGCCCTGAAGAGGACACCTTCCAGCTCAAGGCAGAGCTTACCCCCCGCTGCCGCGCCGCCTCCGCAAGGTCGCACAATGCGACCAGTGGGCTCAATCTCTTCCATACGGGAGGTTCGCGACGACGGGAAAGCGCTTGAAGATCTGCAAGCAAAGGCATGGCTTTCGAATATCGCAGATCCGTGTTCTAACATGCCGCATAGCTAAGAGAAGCGAACGAGAGCCTTTCCGTTAAGTCGGATGCAGTGGCTACTCTCGAATCCAAGATTTTACAACTTGAAGCGTCCCTAAACGAATCGATAGTTGATGTGAGAACCAAGACATCAGTCATCGAGCGGCTCCAAATTAGCAAACAAACGTCGGATGCTGACATCGACAGTCTCAACGCTCGTTTGCAGCAGGTGCAGGCGGAGCACTCTCGCGACCTAGCCACACTTGATTCCGTCCGTGAGCAAGTAAGAATTTCGTCCTTCGACTCCGTTCCTATCTGATATTTCTATTATAGCTCAGAAATGCGAACGAGTCTATGGCAAGTCAAGCCGAAAACCTCAAGTCCCTTGAGGCGCAAATCGAAACATTGCGTGCGGACATCGTGGCTGCGCAGGAGAATTTCGAGTCACTTCGGGCTTCAAGCGATCAGTCATCGGCTGAGGCTGCGGCAGCTGCACAGATGGAGCGCGAAGCTTTTATCAGGGCCAAGGCTGATGTTGAAACCGTTACCGCAGAGGCGAATATTTTGAGAGCAGCGCACAACAAGGCCCTTCAAGATGCGGCAGCAAGGTCCAGCGAATTGCAACAGCGCGCAGCTGACGTAATTACTCTTACTGCTCAAATCGACGAATTAAGAGCAGAAAGAGAAGAGAGCGCAGCCAAGATATCTGAACTGGAGGTTGAAATTCTGGAGCTGAAGGAGGGTCAAGAAAACGCCGAGGATGAGCACAAGAAAACCCTTGACCGTATTCAAAAATTGGAAGCTGAGCTCACAGAGGCCGCTGCCGCCACGCTGCAAGTTCTGCGTGATTCTGAAACTCGGGACGCCGAAAGCACGCGGAAGACCACCGATGCTGCTTTGCTTCATGCCAATGCGGTTCAACTCATTAAATCTGATCTCGCCAAGGCTGTTTCCGAGATCGGAGTGCTGAGGTCTGAGCTTGCTACTGCCCATATTGCCCACGACGAGACGAAAACAGCGGCCTGTGCATCCGCTGAAGCACACGAACGGGAGATGGAAGAAGCCGAACAAGCATATCTCTCAAAGCACATCGAATTGTCCGAAGAAATCAAGCGGCTCAGCGCAGAGCTTCAGGTGAGGGTGACTTTTTGTGTATGAGTTCAAATCCTCAACAACGCTTACCCTAACAGGCCCAGGAGGCGAAGTATGGTACCAAGGTAGATGCTATGAAGGCCGAATATGATCAACTTCTTCAAGAGGCGTTTGAGCGGGCCAGGGCAAGTAAAGCACTTTAGCCGATTGTATAGGCTAACTCGAATTACAGAACGAGGCGGGTGAAGTACATGGACAGGACCTGCAGGCTCTGCGTGCCGAGTCCCAAGCAACCATCGAGCAACTTCGTACTGCTCATCAGTCTACTGTAAATGGTCTCCAGGAAGAACATGCAGCTGTCCTCGATTCTCAAGTCGGTGCCATCGAGAAGAAACTCAATGCCCAATCACTCGAGCTTCGCGCCACCCAGGACGACCTCTTTAAGGCAAAGGCTTTCTTGGACACTTCGCGTGCCGAAAATGAGAGCTTGAGAACCCAGCTCGAGGACGCTCGCGCTAGCTTTATAGCAGTGTCTGCCAACGCCGATCAAGCAGCTGAAATTGAGCGCCTCACTAAAGAGATTGCCAGCTTCCGTGACGAGAATGTCATGCTCAACGATGTCTTGGCTGTTACGAAAGAGTCTCTCTCAGAGATGTCAACAAACCACTCCAAGGAACTTGAGGAGGCGGCGCGCATCCGCGTGGAGGAAGTGATGAGACTTCGTTCCATCCACGAGGGGGAGCTCAGCACCTTGGCCGCCCAGAAATCCGAGCTAGCATTGTCGCTCTCCGATTTGGAGGGTGAAATTGCGACGCTGAAGGCTCAACTAACTGCGGTCGAGCCCGTTGTAGGTCCAAGAAGCAATGGCGTTGTCCACGCATCAGCCACGACCGTAACACGGGACGAGTTGCAGAAGGTCCACGAAGCACACAATTTGAAAATGCATGACCTACAGGCTGAGCATGATCGCGTTGTTAGGGCATTGAGGGTGGAGGTTGAGGCACTTCAGGCGCGATTGGACGAAGTTCAGCAGGATGTTGCCCGGAAATCGATGGAAATCCAATATCTCGAGCAAGAACAAGAGGAAAGCCAAGATTCGATCACTCGGTATGTCAAGGTTTTTGGACTGCAGAGCTTGTTTGGAGTAGTGATTGCGCTGGCCGTGATCTTTGATTTCATCTAACTACGTTGCTTCCTCATAGCGATATTTACTGTACATTTTCTTGCGTCATTCATCTTCTGATCTGATCGGACTGTCTTCATGGAACTAATTTATTGATTGCATCTCGCACGTTTTTTCGCAGATTGAAAGCAGACCTGGAGGCACTGAGATCGACAACGCCATAATCGAATACCCAACGGCAGTCACACTCGCCTCATTCTCTCTCGCCTCGTGGATTCGGTGCGGATTCCATCCCTCTTTCTCGTGGCTCTTTAAGATCATTCTGGACCTACTACTAGGGCCCAGTTCCCTTATGGGCACAAGATGGTTTTTATACTCTATTTCGTCACTACATACCTACTCTTAGTTATGCATGCATGGAGACTCTACTCGTTAGCGTGTACTTTGGACGCATAATAAACCCGGCCCGCCGTTTTCCATAAATGGCAAGTGGTTCAGAGATTCCTAAAAAGGCAATAACTCGCCCGTGTGACCCATTTTAGATCGCGACTATTCTTTGCTTGTTTCATTCCTTTCCTCCTCCCTTCACCGACGACGGGCACACGATGGCAATTCAAAGGGAACCTGGCCAGAAGGGCATCAACTGGTCAAACATTGCTGTCGGTATGTCCATCTCTCCCTAACGAGGCGTTCGTGCTGACAAAGTCGCGCAACAGGTGCGATCATGAACATGGTATTGTGCATTTTCTTGGTAACAAACTATTGACATTGATGACTTCATCCTGTTTCCTAGTTCGTCAGTAGCCTTTTTCTTTATTCTTCACTTCAATTTCTCACTTGTTTCCCTACTGTTTCAGGAGGCAAGTCTGCTACGTGTTGGGGCCTGCCTGCATGCGAATAATCGTTTTACTTAGGTGACGACTCTAGGACAGCCTCTGGAGGTCCTCAAAACCCAAATGGCTGCCAACCGGTCGCAGACAATGCTCCAGGCTGCCAAGTCTGTCTGGGCTCGAGGTGGTGTCACTGGTTTCTATCAAGGACTTATTCCATGGGTACGCCAACGAATGTTCCTTTTGCTTTTCGTCCCTTACCTCGGTCATTATGTAGGCATGGATAGAGGCTTCCACAAAAGGCGCCGTTTTGCTCTTTACTGCTTCCGAAGTTGAGTCTGGAGCTATGGGTATGGGCATTAGCCCGGCCGCGGCTGGTCTCTTGGGGGGCATGACCGGTGGTATTGCTCAGGCTTATGCAACCATGGGTAAGTGAACACATTGATGTTGGATTGCCTATGAGCTTGCAATGTTACGCACGACATCTCAAGGCTGACGCCTGCTGCTATGCACTCACTTGCGAAGCTCGAGGCTTGTACGTTAGCATTTATTGATAGCCTTGCTTGATAGGTTTCACGACGTGCATGAAGACTGTTGAAATTACTCGGCACAAAGAAGTTGCGAGTGGTATACAACGGTCAACCTTCCAAGTTTTCATGGACATATACCAAAAGGAGGGCATTCGTGGTATCAACAAAGGTGTCAACGCAGTTGCTGTACGCCAATGTACAAACTGGGGTTCGCGGTGTGTTGTTTCCTTGAGATTGATGTTCCCTTGACTTATGCGTTTCAGTATGGGTTTTGCCCGGCTGGCTGAGTCAATGATCCGGAATGCGCGCGGCAAAGGTGAACAGGAGAAATCGGGTGCAGTCGACAAGATTCTTGCCTCCTCAATCGGCGGTGCTTTGGCGACATGGAATCAACCCATTGAAGTCGTCCGCGTTGAAGTATGTTGTCTCTACAAAGCTCATCTGTGGAGCTGACACGTCACAAGATGCAATCAATGGCAAAGGCGACTGCCAATGCTAACCGCCCAGAAAAACTGACAATGTTGAACACCTTGAGCTTCATCTACAAAGAAAACGGCATCAAGGGCCTCTACCGGGGAGTGACACCTCGCATTGGTCTTGGCATCTGGCAAACGCTTTGCATGGTTTCTTTTGCGGACTCGGTCAAAGCTTGGGTGAAGGGCCGTCAATAATAGAGCGCTGGTCCCGTTAGATTTCCATAGAGAAATAATATCCTTACTCCGGGTCAAATAATACTTACCATTCTCGTTCTATAAATATTTGGACCCTTTTACGTAAGTCCTGGTAGATATCCGCTTTCCGTCCACATCCCCAGCAATAATGAGCGCACAGATCTCACCAAAGGCATCGTTCCACCCTTTGCTGGCTCTGTATCTCGTCCAGCTTGCCAAAAGCCCTCTTCGCACCAAGGCGATAACGTCAGGTTGTCATCTCTCGCTCTCCGTGCCCGGCCATCTGTAGTTGATGGTCATCCCAGCGACGTTCTCTTTCCTCCAGGAAATCATTGGGTCGAATGCTGCCGGTCTGCCGCCGAATCCAACCCCGAAGGATGCCTCAGCACTCTCCAAAGCATTTGCGCGCCTGCACATAAACACCAAAGCGTTCAAAATGGCGTTGTACGGCTTCTTTGTGTCTGCGCCACTAGGCCATTTCCTCGTGGGCCTCCTGCAGAAAGCCTTTGCCGGCAAAGTCGGTCTTAAGTACAGGTTGGGACAGCTGCTGGCAAGCAATTTGCTCGTTGTGCCCATCCAGACCACCGGTCAGTCGTATGGGCCCACACACGTTATGCTGCTGACGTCCTGAATAGCTTTCCTGTCCTCCATGGCTGTGATTAATGGTGCCAAGTCCGTCGAGGACGTCGTCCGTACCGTCAAAGCAGGTTTCTTTACGGTCATACGGGTGTGTTCTACCATTTTCTGCACGTGCCACTGCAGTGCTTGATCATCTTCACAAAGGTGAATTGGGTTGTCTCACCCTTGTCGATGGTAATCGCCCAGCAGTTTATTCCGGTCGAAGTAAGTGAACTGCACGTTCGAAATCTAAAAAAACTCAGGCAAAGTCGTAGCTCTGGGTTCCCTTCTTCAACATTATCCAATTTGCTCTTGGAGTAGTTCTCTTTTTGTTCCCGCCTTGTCAAAGTCTGATCCTCCCTCTACCAGACACACTTCAACATCAAGGTGAAGAAATTACGCCTTGCCGCCGCAAAAAAAGAACGGGAGGAAGGGGAACGTGCAGAGTCTGCTGTCGCCAAAGCTGAATGAGCGCTGGGTGCTCATCATACTCTAATCATCGTTCTAGTTTGACTTTTTTTTTTTTTCTTTCTATATGCTGTATTACCGCCTTCTTATATTCATGGTATGGACGTTTAATGGAAGCGTCGAGTCCTACCGACGAATGTCTGTCACTATCATACGTGGGAGATACTCCGAAGAAGGTCCTTGCACATAACGGTGTCTCGTACGCCATGGAGATTGATCAGGTTCTCCAACAATCGTTTCGATTTGCCAGCCTGAGAGCGCGTACGTTCCAGGATGGGCAGCCCAGAGTCTCGTTTCTACAGTCGTTGACTCTGAAGGGCGCAGTACGCCTCGAATAGTAAGCTTCCCTGTATAGCGCGGTGGAAGAAGATCACTACAACCAGATGAGTAAGAAGCACCGTAGAACTAGAAGAAATACTTGCAATTGCTCAAATCCCTCTTCGCCGATCGCACCTAATTTGATTACATAGCGGGATGGGTGGCTCAATGAATGGCTCCTCAAAAAGAATTTTACAGGGGCAAGACAAAGCCTGAGGTGACTGAGCATGCGAGAGTGGGCCGATATGACGTAACGCACCCTAGGCTGAAATCGTGTTCTACCACACCTCCTTGTATTGTGACGACTAGAGGGTTCATTTCGACATTCCACTCACTATCGCGAATCGATCGCAGTAGCTCCATCTTCTCGCGCTGGGTTTCTGCATACATGCTTCGCTTGACTTTTGTATTCTCTACGTTCTCGATAGCCTCTTGAAGAACTGCGTGACCTGCGCCGAGATTCGGGCCCGACAGTAGGATAGAGCCCACTCTTTGCTCAGAGGGTATTTCCCAGAATACCAAAAAATCCACAGAAAGGGGGTTGAAGAGAGGAAAGATTTGGGGATGGGTGATAGTCGGAATATGCGGATGAGATCGAGCTATGGAATTGGCAACGGTCCTCGTCTTTTCTGACAGAAAGACACACGAGACAGCGGGGTCATGCACCGAAATACAGGAGCTGTACTAGGGAAGAAGAAATATGAAAGCAGATATATTGGCCGAAAGCAACCCAGCTTACAGTAGAGGTATGGCGGCACGAGAGATCCAAGGGTGGTGGATCCTCCGGTTCAATCTTGTATCCGTTTAAGACATCGCTTAAAGTTCTCGAGACAAAAGTGGTCGTAGCTTCTAAACAGGCCGATGAATCCAAAGGGGATGCATTGAAAGACATGCTAGTCAGCTGCGCGGGTTGTAATGGTACACTAATCGGTCCTGTTTAGCCTCAGTAGCGAAGCCGCACCGGGAACTTACGATGAGAGTGGTGCCATATGGTGGCACTCCCAGGTAGGGCTAATGGTAGTGACTTGCTTGACCCGCATAGACATCGAAGACATATTAGACACTCCAAGGTTAACAAGGAATGCACTATCGATCGAAGGGCTTGGAGAGAAAGTTGCCAACAACTCTAACGAAGGATTGACCTGATAGGTTCTCGTCACGCGTGTACAGTGGAAGGTGCGACCTCCACTCTAAAGACAAGAGATAATCAACACGCAGATCAGAACATGGGTATGATATTTACCTCTCGATATACGAAAAGCAGGCAAAGTTGTTGGGATGCAACATGGCCAGGGCGCCATGAGAGAGTGACAATGGTGGTGTCACCTGAGTGAAGTTCCTTGTTGATGGGTACAGCGTGGGGGGTCCACGATGAAAGTTTGTTGCTTATATGTAGAATTTCGGCGGGGCCGGCTGCCACCAATACTAGTAATAAATGAGCGAGTGATCGGATGTGTCGTCCTGAAAGAAGCTCACGAGATTCGTTCTCTGATGACTTTAGCCACATTTGATCTTCTGGACCACCCACCAACCATATCTCACCAATGGTTTTGTACCCCGCGTTTGTCATCCAAAGATCTATCGACCGGTGCTCACCTTCGTTGAGGACGAGTAACTCATCGTTCTCAAACGAGACGGCGAGCTCTTGACTTGCCTCCTCGACGTCGATTCTGATTAATATATCTGGAGCGTAGGTCACAGTTTGTCTTTGCTGAGGAGTGTCTTGCAGTCGTCTGCCACGCCGTGCAAGAGATTCTCTGGTAGGAAGCAGACCAAGAAAACTATATGTGATACTTGGGATAGTTAACGAAGTTGCCTGTGATGCTTTCACCGCGACTGAAACCTGGATGAGATCAAGCAAATGACATGAGTTCCGGGGTGCGCGTGTCTTTTGAAAACTCACCATACGATTTTCCTTCGCACGAAGAACAACTTCCTTCACGGGTTCAACAGTGACATGCTTGTTAACCCACGGGGTATCTTGATCTCTTGCTTCCACAACGAGCGTCAAGTCCGTGAGAGTCACCTCTGTGTCTAATGGGTTTTGCAAAGCTACATCTACCCAAAAGGGTTCTGAAGAGTGGACATCAAGCATACATCATTGAGCTTGTTGGTACGAAACTTGACTTACCACCTACAGCGGCTCTGCCACTCTTTTCGAGCGTCTCTTTGCCGCGAGTTCTCCAAAATGTTGTCCACATTTCCTCCCTCCTTTCCCATTCTGCCTGATCTCCGCTGGTAGAATCTCGAGGTAGCCGTGCACGATTCGAAACCGGGGACACAAATGTTATGGGCAATTTCAAATCATGAACATCAACATCTCGACTGGAAATTGACTTCAAATGCTATACAAGAGTTAGATCCCTATTTTTTTTTTAAATTTAAATTTAAATTGAGAACGCACCGAGAATGCCACCCTAAAATCTTCTAACAACACTTTTTCTGAATTGGCTTCCTTGGTTTCATCCCCATCTGTATGATCAATTTTGGCAGACGGTGAGGAGGACGTAGAGGGCCAGCGTAGTTGCCCCAAGAAGGACTTGACTGCACCCTGGATATCACCAGTCGTATATAATAGCCTCCCTAAAACCTGTGATTAACGTCGATGGGACCCAAAAGGGGTCGCCTAACCTAGTGGATGCTCGATACCTGCCAAAACTGCATCGAATCCAATAAGCTCCGAGGAAGGCTGCCCTTGCGAGCTCCAAAAGGATGGTGACATCGACTTTTGGGGTTGATTGCTGAAGAGTTCATGGGCCTTCCGTAAGAAAAACATTGTCAAAGGTTTCTAACGCAGCTTTATGTGACCTTCTGCGGCACGAGACCAAGTAGAGACCCACGATGCCGCATTTTTCAAGCCTATTGGCAGCGAAGAGGTACCACAACGCAGCTCTCCGCTTTGCATTTTTCTCACTCAAATACGCCGCGTGAGCGAGAAGCAAAGCTGCTGGTGGTTCCTCGGCCTTCAATGTCGCTGTCCTAATCAGTGCCATTCCATGAGGACGGGAAAGCGGGAGACCTACATTTCCTGCTGCCCATACTAGCCATCTTTCGCCCTCCAAAGTATCTCCGAGGAAGTCACTGGTGGAAATGCCAGCTTCCCAGCGAACTGCACATTTGAGGGCCTGTACTTGGGCTTGAGGAGACATGTCTGGGCCAGATGGGTACACGGAAGAAAGTGCATACGAGGCATGCGCGACAACGGCAGGGGATGGTGACAGGAGGAGTGGTAAAATGTCCTGGGCGAATTCAGTTTAGTTGATAGACTAGGTGCAGATGGGTTGGATTACCGAACCACCCTTGTTTTCCTTTCGCAGCGATTCCCATACGTCAGTCGCAAGTTTATAATCGCCGAGGATAGTTGCAAATTCAGCAAGGCGTCGTAGTTGGGAGGGAGGGGCGGTGAGAACACTTGAGCCGGACGTCAGTTGCGATGGATTGTAGGTATGTGATCGGGAGGGGAGGGAGGGGATAGAGGGGGAAGAAGCGTGAGTAGGATACTGTGTGGGGGAAGCACTTGAACCAAAAAGCTTGCGCGTGGAAGAGAAGAGGCGCGACGGCAGCCGTCTACTAGATGAGTACGCTTCATTCCATTCTAATACACACTTTTCCATCCAGGGGACAAGACTCATGACGACAAATTCCCGTGTGAAACGCGCCATTTGCTGAATGTCTGGTTCCGATAGGTTCAAAACGTTTGGTGAGACAGCTAGGGAAGTAGTGGGATGGGGATGGGGGGTCGGGGAACCATTCTGCCAGGTTTCGGAGGAAGATGGTGGGAGACGAGGCGGAAGGGCAGGAACTGAGACCGGAGGGGGTGGAGTCGATGGGAGGGACAGGGGAAGGATGAACGCATGCAAACCATACTGTTTCTTGACGGCATTGAAGAGGGCTCCGGCCCTGAGGGAGAGGTATGAAGAAGTGGCCGTGGAAGCAAAGTGGAATGACGTACTCCTCGTCGGACAGGGGGGATTCTCTCGGATGTACGATGAGAGTGTAAAGGAGATGGGTTGTGTCGACCCATGAGGGAAATTCCAAGAGACGAGAATGGAGGGCTGTGATGGCTTGCAATGGGTTTGGAGCAGTGGTAGATACGGCTAGGATGACTGGCAGGGATGTGAGGCAGGGATGCGACGAAAGAAATGGAACTGACTCGAGACTGGATGGTTCCAGCCGTCGTACTTTGAAGGCAGATGATCGCCTTCGGCACAACGGGAGAGTTCGTCCCACCAGGGTGTGCGGGTGGAGTGGTGATCTGGGTGGCGGTCTAGTTCCTTGAGCCAGTGGGTGCATTGCTTGGCAATTCGCTCGCCGATCCAGTCGATGGTTCTGGCGGCGCGCTTGTCGTCGTCCTCGAGGCAGGCGCGCTCTGTGTCGGCGAGATCGGAGAACCTGAGGGTGAAGGAAGGGTGGGAGACGGTGGTGAGAGACGTAGTGCGTGTGGTGACTGGGGTAACGAGTGAGCGAGCTGGGGAGGACAACAGGGAGAAAAAATACCTTGAGGGAGGGGAGAGAAGGACTGGAGGATGTCGTGGAGGGGTGGAAGAGAGGCGTCGCGGAGGAGACGGACGAGGTCCGGGGAAGGAAGGAGACAGACATGCGGGCTCAGCGAGGACGGCAACGCGGGGCGCATCTTATCCTGTGACGAGGACGCGCATACAACCAGGTCCTTGTATTACTTTTCCACGGTACAACATGAAATTAGAAATAAAACGATAACAAACACATCGATCAGAAGCCACCGCCGAAAATGTCGCCGAGCAAAAGACCGCCCGCGACCCCGCCGAGTAAGAGTGTGGCCGGGTTGTCTATCCCCAGCCCGGGTCTCGGCCCAGCTGGTGGGTTGTAATAGCCCGCATAGCTCGGGTGGTACGGCGCATATCCACCGTGCGCCCGCATATACGCTTCCCGCTCTTCTAGTTGCCGCATCCTTGCCTGCCTCGCCTGTTCTTCGGCTCGCGCCGCCTGTTCCGCCCTGACACGCCTGTGTTCTTCGCGCTCCTCCTTCGTCCCGATGGCCTTGTCCTTCAATTTTCCAAACACCCCGCGCTTGTGCTCTGGATGCGAGCTGGGCCCGGCAATGCTGTCCGGCGGTTCAGCGCACTTTGCAGGATCGGATTTCTCTCCGCTACTCGAAGCACGGCCGCCCGTGGCCGCATCGTACGATGGCGGCGCATCGCGCTCGGACTCCTTTCTGGACCGTAGTTCTGGGTGCTCGGTGAGAAATTGTTCGTCCTCATAGGGGTGGACCCAGATAGCCCGAGGAGGATCTGCTCGGGTGTCCACCTAACGGGACGTTGAGCCGGGCATCGACGAGGCGGGATGGCGCGACTCACCCAGAAGGGATGGTTGTAGTTGGGATCGTGCTGTTGTGTCCAGCCGTCGGGGAGCGTCGACATGGTGGTGCTTGACAGAGGGGCGATGTCGGAGTTATGTCACACGTGCTGTGGGGAAAGTCGATTGGGACACCCCTAAATACAGCGTCTGCCATGTGTACGAAGGATCCGTATCGTCTCCTCTATCTTTTGGACTTTCTGCTCCAGGGGCATCTGGCGTCGATCAAGCACCTGTACCCGCCAGACGACAAGAACATACCTCGAAGAACAAGTGCATCTCTCTCCGTCGCTCTTCCGTGACAGCTCCCTGTCGCGCAATAGCATCCACAAAGTGGCGCGACTCTTCTCTCCCGCCACCGCCCCGCACCGCCATCTTGGCCCGGGCCCGGGCACCCCACCCATCCGGCGCTGTACCGGTCTCAACGCGACCCACTGATCCACCCCCGGCCCATTCCTCCCGAACGCCCCACCCGCTCTCCCTGTGCGATGGCTCCGTCGCATCCGATGCAGCGCGCGTAGAGGCCACACCCCAACCGCCCCTCTGACTTTCTCCCCAGTCGAGCCCATTCGACTCCCATGCTCCATCCTGATTGGCTGCCCAGTCATCCCGATAGGGCTGTCCCCACACTGTCCCACCATGGTCGCGAGCCCGTTCGGATGGGGTCACCTTCCATCCCCCCAACATCCCCAGCACCTCGTTCGCAGTCCTCCATCCTCCGTCACCCTCCATCTTCTCCAGAAACTCCTCCAATCGGAGCACTTCGCCCTTCTTCGCTGCGTCCATACCCCGCTGCCAGAAGGGCACCAAATCAAAGACGTGATCGACGTGGGCGTGCATTTCCCATTGGCGCAGACCCTCCGACGTGAGAGGAGGATAGCCGATCGTGTCCCAGCACGTCTCATCCGCAGTCTGCAGGTGGTTCCCCGGGAAACGTGCTCCACCCGCCCCGTTACCATCTCTGTCGTTGCCCACTGCAGAATGCTCGTGACCGTGAGCGGTTCGTTCGTGATCCAAAGCGGCCGTGAAACTCGGGAAGAGCGGTTGGCCTCTATTGTTTGTAGGACAGAAAGCGCAGATCCATCCTTGACCTGTTACAGTAGCACCTTGTGTCAATCGAAAGGCGCAGGCGTTGACAGCTCACGTCGATATTTCCCAAACGATCCCCGTTGAGCAGAGGTGGGAGTAGGCATCAAGTCGCCATGAGCAGCTTACCCCCGCGATCCCATATATGTCTGACACAGCCACACTTAGGAATAGTCAGGAGTCCAACTACGTAAACATGGTACAGTTCTACAGCCAATTCCGTGTTCAGTCCGTCCCGCGTGCACGCTTTGTACGTGCACCCGTGTAATAATAGAAACCTAGGATGGGCCGGGAAGAGGATTAACCCACGTCCCATTAGGCCACAGAGTTGCGGGCATGGTAAAATCGCCAAGATTTCCGTTGCTCGCGTACTGCAGTGCAGTAAATAAATGTAGGTTCAGAAGCATATGCACTCACGGCCAGTCTGAAAAAGTGGGGCAGTCCTGCCTCCAGTCCAGCAAGGGAAAAGTTGAGAGCACTACCCACGTAGCGCTCTACGTCATCTACGAGAAGGGAAAATCCATCCCAGCCTTGGCTGTCCAAGCTGTCTGGTATGCGAGCCCACGAGATTGTTTGATTTGCTAGTGCAATCGCTGCATTATAATTCGGTGAGTTGGTGAAGAGTGTTGGAAGTGGCGAGCCGGTTGGCCCATCGTCCACGAGCTAGGACTCATTGGTCAGCTTCAAAGCCAGCATGAAATTACTTAAGACACACATCCGCTGCAGTTTCCAAGACGGAGGCGAACCCATAACCGGCAACATCATTCAAGAACATTCCAAGTAAGAATCCCTGATAAATGGCTGAGAGGCGAGTCGGAAATCCCGTCCCAGGAAAGAGCGCCATGGAGATGATGTAGTGGTGCAGACGTAGTTGCAGACCGGGTAAAAGTCCTAGAACGAGAGTAACGAGGCCGCCCATGATATACCAGCCCAGATAATAAGGCAGATAACCGGTTTTTCGAATGACACGCATCTGATTTATTACGATGGCCAGCAAGATAAGGACGATGATAATGAGTGCGACGAGACCACCAGGTTGCTGGGTGATATCCTGCGCTGTCGGACGGACAATAGGTATTTGTGCCATAGTGAGGTTCGTGAGAACTCCAATCCAGTATGGCGCAAGATACCAGATCATGGCCTCGAAGGGAGCGTTTGCGAAGACAGGTAACGTGAATCGAATGGCAACTCTCCAGAATCCGTAACAGACAAAGAGTGCCGGAAGAAACGCACCAAAGGCCACATCCAACGGCGGTGGTGTGGCCTGGGGCTGCGAGAAAAGAGCAACGTGCCAAAACCCGATGCACACAAGGCACCAATACAGTGCGATAACTTTAGGTCGAAGGACGAGGAATAAAATACACGTGACCAGAATGTTGAACGCTAGGGCAGGAATGCGAAGGTCTGTACAACGGGTGAGTGAAGTGGAAATAGAGAATCGGTATGACAGAGGGAAAACAGAGGGGAAACCAACGGAGGTGAGACCGGATGCAGTGACAGGCAAGTAATTGATAAAATTGCCGACAAGCTGAAGGGGTGCACAGCCTCCGGTCGAGTCGCTGATGAAACCACTGCATGCATTCCGGATGAGTGCATCATCCCGAGCAACACGATCAGACCCACGCTTGGATTGCAGAGGAGCAGATAAAGCTATCACCTCTGTAAGTCTTTTGCGTATCTCCACCGCCAACCGAAAGGGGTACAAAATCAAGTTCTATGTCTCCGACGAGACGAGGATTCTGGAGCACGACAGAACCGCACTGAGCAGGACATCGGAAGTCGAGAGAGGTGTTCGTGAAAGGAGCACATAGTTCACCGTTGAGACCACAGCCGGCATTCTCCGTCCAGAAAACGGACGTGCAATCAGCAAACGACGAAGAGGGGTGAGAAACCACTGGGCACGGGTAAAGAAAGCGAAACCGATGATATAAGCTGCAACAAGTAGAACGAACAGCCAATGTGCGGTGAGCGGATGCGCGAGTCGCAGCATGACAGGCTCGAGTGCGATGGTGAACGTGTGGCCCCGGAAGTGATATGTGCGACCGAGGAGAGGGACGGGGTCTGGGATGGGGATGATGAGGCCATGAGAGGAACACTGAGAGCTCAGCTCACTAGGAAGGTCTGCCTTTGGTCTAGGTCCTCTTATGTAGAGGGCGGTTCTCCGGAGCGCCCGAGGCCACCTGGATGCCAAGTATGCCTGGAAGCTTGCTAACGTGTGCGACTGGGATGAGTGGCCACCATCCTTGGGCTCTGTTCTTTCGGATACCACCTCGGCCGTGAGGCTCACATGTGTGGACTGGGAAGGGGTAGAGGGATGGGTCTGGATGAGCTCACGTTGCATGAGAAGGGGCGAGTTGCATCGCTCTTGCTACTGCAAGCCCCTTATAGTATGCCCGCTACGTAGCAATCCACCTGCATGTGGTACATGGCTGTACTATAACGAGCGTATCGTTCACCATCCTCACATCAGGTATTCTGGCCGTGTGGTCAGATTGTGCCAACTGCGCAGGACTCAGAACACACCAAAACCAGCGAGGCCATGGAGCACTTACAGTAGTCGTAAGCGAAACGGGTGTGGATCGGCCCGTCCTGCTTGTCAGATGAGGTGAAGGTGGTGTGTCTGGCATATCGTCTTTCCCCGCCCACCATCGCAAAGCCCCATGTCTGGTTTGTGGTGTGAGCACAGATAGCGAATCAAAACGAGGCGACTACCTGTACTGCTCTCCAGGTGTAACTGCTCTTGCCGGGAGTGCTCCAGGAATCGGTCAAAACGATGTCGTTGTCGATGGTATCCCGAGTCCAGTCTTTCTTCAAGAACCCGTCCGTGATGTCCTCTACGGGAATCCTGCGCGACTTTCCAGTGACATGGCCAAAGATATCGTCGTATTTGTCACGTTCGTGCCAGTCCAGAGTGCGGTTCTCGCTGTCGCCGGAGATGCCTCCAGAAAGCGTCTGGTCGATGTCGATATGCTCGACGCCGGCTTCGTCTATGGTGTGCTTTATGGAGAGGGTGAGAGGCAGCAAGGCGATTGCGCGTCGCTTGAACCACGGCACGCCCTGGAGGTGGAGGATCTCTTCGGTGCTGTCACTGAGGGCCTTGTTCTACTGATGGGGTTAGCGGCGCCGACAACGGAGGCGAGAAGGTGACCATGAGAAACCTGCCGCTCATCGCTTTGGTGGTGACATCGGGTGGTGCTGCCATGGCAAGGGTTGGAGAGACAAGCACTATTCGAGTACACGCACACGGGGTAGATCAAGACTTGGGTTCAAATACAGTCACCACCCTCCACACGGCATCCGCTCCCCGCTCCCAGGCCTGCGGTCCTCGCGCTTCACTGCCCCCCAATTCCACCATGAGCCCGTGCTGCGACCATTCACACCAGATGTGGATCGACCCGCTCGATGGCCCTGCGCCGCCGCCTTTTCTGCTCGGCTCTCCCAGCCACCCGACGAATTCCCTGCCGGTGCTGTCCTTTGCAATCGTGATCACAGCCGGGGTCGCGCCTGCCAAGCGCAGCTCGAGCGGAAGACGCGGGTACGGGGAAAAGGCAGGCGCTGTAGACACGCTGGGGGCATTGTAGACATCTACCGCCTCCAACTGCAGATCATCGTCCCTGAGCTGCTCGCGTCTCAGGCCGGTCGCTGGCCTGTACCCGTGCCGCGGAGAGAACTGGAAGCTGACGCCGAGCGATGGGTAATTGAAGTAGACGACGTCGGAGTAGGACCTGATGTCTGGGGCGGGGGTGGTGCCGGTGGACAGCGTGCCGAGGAAGTGCGCGAGGACGTGCGCAGAGGGCCGCTTGCCGAGGAGGTCGTCGGTGTTCATGTGCCGGGTCTTTCAAGCTCCGACGGGACCTCCTCGCCATGGTCAAGCCCGAGCCAGACGCCAGATCGGCCCTGCTCCCCCTCCGCATCGCCCGCAGATGCGTCGTGTACGTCTGTCCCCCCGCCGCCTCCCTCAGGATCGCCTCCCGTCTTGTGCCCCTGCTCGTCTGTCTGTCCCTGGTCCCCCTCGTCCTCTTCTTCTCCCTCTTCTCTGGCTGGTACATCTGGAAACACATCCCTGTCGCCTGGCAAGTCCCTGTCTATCTCCAATACGGGTCCGTCCTCCTTTCCCTCTCTCGCCCCTGCTGACCCTTGGTACAGCGACGGTCCCTCGCCCTACGCCGAGCTTTCGCTACCTCCTCTCTCCACCGCCCAGCCCTACGACGTTTCCCTCCAGCTGGTCCTGCCCGCGTCTGAACCCAACTTCGCACTCGGCAACTTCATGGCTACCCTGTCACTTTCCACGCCTTCCAACAAGACTCTTGTGACGGTAAGCAGACCGGTATGTCTCTCGTTCCCCACCCCCCGTCCTTTCTTCTTACCATCCCCCAGTCTATTGCACTCCCCCCCAAGCGTTCTATTTTCCCGTTCTCCGCTATCCCACTGCTCCTTCATTTGGACGTCCCTTTGCTGTCCTCCTATGTCCCCGGGACGTCGTATATCAATGCGAGAATCGACCTCGGTCGCAGGGATGGCTGGAAAAGTCTGGGCACTGGTGAGGGTCGCGAGTTAAGTGTTTCGAATGCCGCCCTCAAGGGTGCGGTCAGGTTCCATGGAATTCGGTATGCTCCATCACCCTCTAAACCATGGCCATCTGCCGAGTCATCTCTTCAACAGGGGCCTGTTGTCTCGTTTCCCCCTCGCAATTTCCCTTGGGGCCTCTGCTACTTTCTTCTTCCTTTCCCTCACCGTCCTAGCCGCATGTATCCTTCCTGCGGCTCACTGGCGCATCTCTAGGGATGAATCGCCTAGTGTATCTGAGCCCAGGGAAGATAGGCCCGTTCGTGTCCGAAAACGCCCCCGCAGAAACGTTGCTGGTGAAAGCCGTGTTCCATACACTGTGCGTCTCAACCCTATGCGTTTTCATGCCTTTTAGCCTCAACATTTACAGGTCTGCAAATCTGAGGATGCTCCTGTCGATATTCCTTCGGACAACTTTCCTTTGAAACGGCGACGCTCACGCACGTCTGATGTTCTCTTGGACTCTGAAAACTAGGTTTCGTCCAGCTGATCTTTCGTTGGACCTTGCAGGTACTAAATACAGAACTCGTATTCATGTGTTTTATCAAATTAGGCACGAGTTAATTTTCATTGTTGTTTCAGTATTGATGCCGGCAACGGGCAACTTTGTGTGTATCCTTATAGAAACTTGTCACAATAGGTTGCCCTCTCAGTCCGGCGGGCCAGTATAGCGACTGAATTTAAACCACCGTCACAATCTCAGTTCACACTGCCCACAATGAGTTCCCTACGAGCTGAGTCGTTGTTTGCCGTCGCGGGCAAAGTCATCCTTGTCACGGGTGGGTCCCGTGGGATTGGGAAGATGGTGAGTACCGCGCGAGCAAGAATGGTACAACCACTCATCCTCCCAGATTGCCTCCGCTTTCGTCAGAAATGGCGCAACCGTAGGTTTGCGAACTCTTGGTGTGCAAGCTGACCGAAAGGGTTGTTCCGGCATTTAGGTTTACATCTCTGCGCGTTCTGCCAAGGACTGCGATGCGTCCGCGGCACAACTCTCTGCTCTTGGAGCAGGTACGTGCATATCCATCCCTGCGGATGTTTCCAGGCTTTCAGAGGTGGAACGTCTGGTGCAAGAACTTGAAGCGAGAGAAAAGGCTCTTCATGTCCTCGTCAACAACGCTGGGACAGTATGGGCTCAGCCTTTGGACAACTATCCGGTTGGCCCGTTCGCAGGCGCTATCCTGAACCAAAGTTGACGTGCAACACAGGATGAAGGCTTTTCAAAAGTCCTCACGTTAAATCTGCAAAGAGTCTTTACTTTAACACAGAAACTCTTACCTCTTCTCCGCGCTGGCGCTGCCCAGGGCGGCAAAACTGGCGATGTCTTCAATGACCCGTCCCGAATCATCAATGTACGTACAGCATCTCTTGAGACCTCGTCTCTTGACGTGGAACTCTTTCATCAGATCGGTAGTGTAGAAGGCCTAGGTGTTCCAGATCGTGATATCTATGCGTACTCTGCTGCGAAAGCAGGACTTCATCACCTGAGTCGCCACCTGGCTGGACGACTCGGCAGGGAAGGGATATTGAGCAATACCATTGCCTGTGGTGAGTTGAATTCCCTGCCGTGTGGTTGCATCGGCCAATTTGACCGTTCCGTCTTCAGGTGCCTTTCGAAGCAAACGTAAGTTGCTTGGTTTAAAATCAATGTGATCCTAGATAAGTGAATGTTTGAGCAGTGACCGCTGAAATGCTGGATACTGAGGGAGACACCCTTGTATCGCAAATTCCGACCAACCGCCTCGGCACCACAGAGGACATCGGGGGCACCGCTCTGTTCCTCGCGAGTCGAGCTGGCGCATATGTCAACGGCGCAACCATTACTCTTGATGGTGGCTTCCTCGTTCGCATGCCGTCGTGCAAACTCTGATGCCTTCGAAATGTTTATATGGTACAATATGCTTTTAGGCCGTATATTACGCCAAGTATGATCGCCCTAATAAACCATGTACTCTCATTCTGATATGGATGTTTCCGTCTTACTGGGTTCAGTTTCTTTCGTTGTTTCTGCTTCGGGTTTGTCTTTAACAGGCAGCTTCGGGGAACTGCTTGTGCTTCCCTCCCCCCCTAGACTCCTCACCATGTCTGCCGCCTCATCACCATCGAGACCAAGATCCTCGACTAGCTGTCTCAAGTCGTCGTCTGTGACTCGTACACCTTGTAGTCCGAAGCCTTGGAGCTCCGTGCTGATATCAAAGTCGTTTCGTTTATTCACTGGCTTCAACGGGGTGTCTTGATCTTGAGGAAAGAACTTGGGCCTGTGGTGCTCTGGGGTCATCTGAGACACAGGGACCGCTCCTGGGACACCGACAGGTCTTGCGACGGGAGCGGGACGGTCTTCATCGACCACTGCGTTCCAGCTTTCCTTTAGTCGTAGAAAAGTATCTAGCTCGTCATATTCGACGGCTTCTTCACTGATGGCTGGATATCAGCAGGATGGACGGGCATGGTAAAAATAGGCGATGCTAACAATGCGTCAAAATCCTGTGCACGCGATACCCCGGTCGTCAGTCGATGTGTGCGTCCAAACAGTAGTCTACGCACACCTGGGTACCTTCCCCCGACGAGTATTCCAGGTAACTGCTGTTTATCTGCGCCAAATCAGATCGGAAGCAGCACCATCACGCTCAATATCACGGACCAAGTGGTACCTTTCTTTTCCACAGGCGTTTGGCGTCTTCGTCTGAAGCCAAGTCGTAGGAAGTGAACGAGATCTTCTTGGTCTGCAAAATGCGCAAAATGTATTCTGTGAAAATGATGTATAAAGTATAGTTGCCCAGCAACGATGCTGTAGCAACTAACCTTGACGCTTTCGGAGGACAGGCTGGGAGGCGATTGTGGTGAGGAACACCTGGATCGGCGGTGAAGGCATGTTTAAGAGGTCAGTCGGTGCTATTACCGTGGGGATCAACTCTCCAAGTCATATCTTAGCCTCGTACAGATTGCCAATGACCTTGTCGGTCCTTATCGTTTGTCTGGGCAACATCTGTCGCTCTCCCATGGGGGAAGCCGTACTCAGTCATGAAGCTGCAAAGCGGGGGATCGACATCGAAGTCGACAGTGCGGGCACCGGGGCATACCACATTGGCAAGGACCCAGATTACAGGTATGTATACACTTTCAGCACTAAACATCGAGGCTTCTCACCGACTTTTTAATGCTACAGGACCATTTCGACGTGTAAAAAGGTAAGAATGTCAGGCTGTAACTACCGAACTCGGGTTAACTTGTGATTCAGCACAACATACCGATCGATCATTCTGCGCGACAAGTAAAGGAGGCAGATTTCAGCAAATTCCAGTATATCCTTGCTGCAGACGAATCAAACCTTCGCGACTTGGTGACAAAGAAACCACGAGAGGGAACTGCGATTGTACATCTCTGGGGATCATACCTAAACAATAAGCCCATCTCAGACCCCTACTACGGGGATATTGTAAGGTGTTCGTTGTAACTCGAGACAAGATCTGACGTATTTCGATGTCGCACAGACGGAATTCGAGCGATGCTTTGAAGAGTGCAGGAAGCTTTCGAATGCTTTCCTCGACAAAGTTAGCAAAAACTGACAGTACTCAATGTCCACGTTCCTATTGCATAATGTAGAATACAACCTTGTCCGACTCATCTTCCGCAGCAAAGACAACAATAAATCAGTTCAACGTGGGCATGTTCACCGACGCACGGTTGCCTACAGCGTCTTCTGCTCTCCAAAGGCTTGTCGTAGTCTGATGTCGGGTATCAGCCTTTCACGAAATGACTTCTAACTCAGAACTCGCACCTTGTTTTGCGTATAGAAGTTGATCCCGCTGTGTACACGTTGGTTAATTATCTCCAAACAGTAATTACCGGTCAAGACAGAGCTTGCCTCTTGCCATAGAATCCGATGTCGCCTAGGGCGCTCCCTTTGTTACCACTCCAAGCGAACATGGGAAGGGGGACTGGGATAGGCACATTAATACCGATCTGACCAACATTCACTTCCGTCTCAAATTTGCGTGCTGTTGCGCCGGACTGCGTAAAAATAACAGCGCCGTTGCCGTATGGGTTTGCATTAATGATATCAAGAGCGTCGTCCAATGTATCTGCAGAGATGACAGTGAGCGCAGGGCCGAAAATTTCCTCGCTTCAAGAAACATAAGATATAACATGTTAAAAGGAAACAAAGAATACTGACCGGTAGCATTGCATAGTGGTTGTAGCTTCAAGAATGGTAGGGCCAACGAAATTGCCACTAGGGTAACCAGGCACAGCGATTCCTCGCCCGTCGAGATGAATAAATCCGCCCTCTTCTGCTGCAGAGGATATAAGCCTTTCCACACGACTCTTAGCAGCTGGCGAGATGAGAGGGCCACTGTAGAGTAATTTGGTGTGAAATCCGGATTGATCTCAGGTGGGAGGGCGCACGTACAGGTCTGCACCACGTTCGAATCCTCCGTTGACCTGAAGCTTTCGGGCGCGTTCAACTAACTCAGGGAGCCAAGACTGCGCAGTTCCGACCAGGACGACTGAATTGTACTCCTTCTAGTTTAGGTCCCCTATATTTTACCGGGAAATACTCACCTACGGAGACGGCCATGCATCTCTGCCCAGCAGCTAATAGACATGGTTCACTCGTCTAGAAGCTACGACTGAGAATGACTTACCGCCGAAAGCGGCCCCTATGATTGAATTTAATGCGAGATTCTTATTTGCTATAAGTGTTATTAAGTAGCGGTCTAGTGGCCAATAACACGCGTTTACCATCGGGCATCAATACTGCATGGTTTTTGGCACCCATATTTGCCTGGAAGGGAGATTCATATACTTCGTTCATTCATTCAGCAGAGCAGTAAGCTTACCTGGACACGTTTGCCATTTTTGGTACCTCTAAGCTACAAGTCAGCAACAGGGCGTAGTGATTATTGCACTTGACAGATCCTTTCACCTACCTTTCGTATATATGCCGGCCGGCTCGATCACCGCCAACAAAACTTATAGCCTTGATGGCGGAGTGATCACAGATAGCGTTAACAGTGGGAACAGTCCCGTGCACCACATTAACGACGCCAGGGGGCAGGCCTGACATATAACATGTGAGAGCGAACTTGATGTAGCCCAAGGTCATGTTACCTGAACGTTCACAGAGTTCTGCTATGATCATGGCTGCACCGGGGTCACGCTCGGAAGGTTTGAGAACAAGTGTATTCCCTGTGACGGCGGCCATTGGGATCGTCCACAGCGGAATCATACTAAGCGAGGGTGAACAGCGAAACATTGAATAAAACAACACCACGCACGCAGGAAAGTTGAACGGAGCGACACTGTGATGCAATGATTCGGATGCGCGGATGTCACGATATGTAAGTAACACAACACTGACCTTGCGCAAACACCAAGGGGTACTTTGCGAACCTCCGTATCCATATCTCTGCTGACTGTAGAAAATAAGTCACATTCACGGTGGATGAATGTCGTTGAGACCTTCTATTTTGTCACCAAGCAATGTCGACGTTATTCCGATTGCAGTTTCGACCACCTGCAGTCCGCGGAGGACGTCACCGTGCGCATCTTTAACAACACCAATTAAGAGTTACTGCTTGCGTATACGTGGAATTGCTCTACCTGTCAAAGTCTTTCCTTGTTCCAATACGATGCTAGCGGCCAGGGCATCCGCATTTTGGCGGATTTGGTTTTGTAGCCTAGCCGGGCATGACGGTGAACGCAGAAATGTGACAGAGACGGAAAATAACGGACTCGATAGCAAAACGCTGACGGGACAGGACGCTCTGTCTGCTCCAAGTCTTGTAGGCCTGGGAAGCGGCATCGACGGCTTGCTCAAACTCGGTGGAGGTGGTCTCGGGGACGCGAGTGAGCAATGTTTGTGTAGACTGAAGCAACGGAACAGGTTCGTGAAGGGAGATGAGAGAGACGCGGAGAGACGAACCGGATCGACAACGTCATGCCACACGGATGCCTTGCTGTCGACAAACTGACCACCAATGTAATTCTTGGTGTTTCCACCTGTTGCATGCGTCCCTTTCCACTCTGCAGACAGTTTCTCTGCCCACGGACGGGCTGAGTGATTCAAGCCCGAGAGAGTCGCATATGCACGACGCGATACGATGGTGCGCGAGGCAAATGACATTGTGGTGGGTGGAAGAGAACCCGAGCCGAGATCCGATCCGAGTGGACGCGCAGATCACGTGGTTCACCGTCATCACACCCGTAGATGGCCAAATAAACATCACATCACCCGAGCTATCGCGTTTTGTTGGCAGCGACGATGAACCCGACCGCGAGTGCGAACGGTGTCCCCGCCGATCCTTATGGCCATGTGCTCCACATACACCAGCAGTCTCAGAACCGCGAGCACTGGCCCCAGATACTGCCCCAAAACCAGCCCCAGCAATTTCATGGCCCACCCTGGCAGCAGTCCCAGCCAGTCCAGCTCCCATCTGCACCTCAGATGCAGGCCCAGGGCTACTCAAATCTACCCCAGTATTTTCAAAATCACAGCCCATCTTCTTTCGACTTTTCCTCCATCATCCCCCAGCAAATCATGCAAGATTTTTTGCGCCTGAGCACGCCCGTCGGTTCATCCCCAAGCGACGACACTATCCTTGCTCAAGCACTTCACGAAAGTAGGCAGACCGGCAAGACTTACAGACAGGCTCTCGAGGGTCTTCATGGGGTGTGTCCTGCCTCTATCCCGTCGTGTCCCTTCTCCGCTCATATGCTTCAAGGTAAATAATCACGCCGCAAATCTCTGGAAGGACTACTACTTGGACCACCACGACCGCTTTGATGTCCTTGTATCCCGTTTAGCCGAACAACCAAAAACCGTCAAAAAGCCTTTCGTGCCGAGCAAGTCACCCTCGCACGTCAAAGATGAAGGCTCGTCTCCCCAAGTCGCGCGAAAGCGACGTCTCTCTCCTCCTCATCCACCGTCCCAAGCAACTAAAAAGAAGGGTCGTTCTTCCGTTCTTCCACAACCCTCGCGGGAGAAACGTGCTACTCCCCAAGCCGCCGCCACCACAACATCGGTACTGACACGTCCCCCTAAACGCCCAAGGGTTACGCTTAATAGCCTTTCTGCACCTTTACCATCCAACAATATCCCGAACTTGATGCCGCCTCAAGTTGACATCCCCCTCCCGGATCCTCCCTCACGATCGCCAACCCCTCCTGTCATTGTGCAAGTTGGTACTAATGGAAATAAATATACAAAGGAAGATCGTGAATACTTCCTCAAGTTTCTTGTATGGCGGCTGAAGCGGGATCCTTCGTTGACCAAAAAGCAACTATGTGAGCTGCTTCACGAGAAGGTAAGCGTTATCCGCATTCGTCTTGGCATTCCCTGATGAAGCGAGCCAGGCACCCCACCATAGCGCCACTTCCTGGGCTTCACATTGGCATCAACGTCACGACATCGCCGACAAGATCCTCGCCACGTATCACGGCAATTCCGAGGACGATGCAGAAGACGACGAAGACCAGCAGAATGAAGAAGAAGAGGTACAGCTGCAAGTGCAAGTGAAACACGACGAAGATGACGACGCTCAATCTGAGGCAATGTCAGCAACTGAAAAATCACGTGACCGGAGGGGCGTGCTCCGTTCTGAAGGAACATTTTCAGATTTCGACGACTCCGACGTCGATACCGGGGAGGACGAATATGATATGGGAGAGCCTGGCTCTTCATTTACGCGCGGAGATTGGTGCATCCTTGCTAGGTTCATCGCCAAGAATCACTGGGATGAGATGTCGCGTAAGGAGCGATGGCAAACTTTTACCGAAACTGTACGTGATTATTTCCAAGTTTTGCCCCATTCAATTCATCCCGGGACAGCACGGAACCAAACGATCTGCGAAGGCGTGGGCTGAATTTTACCGTAGAAATGAAGCTGGTACGACTCTAATGATCCACGATACGCTTGTTCTACTCGTTAACCAGAACGCTGTAGCAATCCTGAAGCTCTCTAGGAGGTACTCTGGGTCCAACAGAAATAATAAAAGTCGGCGTAGGCGTTCATCATGGCGAAACAGACGGGAAGCCTCGCAGGAACTCGGCTTGGATGAGGATGGGGAATATGAAACTGACAACGGGGATAGTTGAACGCGATAGCAACATCCCTGCGCCGCACAACCATTATTCGCGTTTTGTTATCCCTACTGAGTCATGTATGCTAGTGCTGCGCGTAATACCAGGCCCTTGTTTGCAATGGTCTGCCGATGGCACGTGGCCACTATAAGTAGTCGGGGCATTGGTCGTCGCTCGTGGTCGCTACTTCCCAACCACCTGTTCCATCCCTCTCGCGCCATCATCTATCCTACAACCACCATCCACAGTCTAATTGAGAGCTAACGATCAGCCATGGATGAGACGTACGATGTGATTCAAACCCAAGATCTGATAGCTGGCTCCTTCATGTTACTGACCTGTTGCCCAGGTCATCGTTCTTGGCACAGGTCTGACGGAGTGCATCTTGTCAGGTCTCCTCTCAGTCGAGGGAAAGAAGGTCCTTCACATGGATAGAAATGACTATTACGGCGGCGATAGTGCCAGCTTGAACTTGACGCAGGCAAGTTACGCGCCACCATTATCATTGCTGCCTACAGCTATTCACATGCACCGGCACCCAGCTCTATCGCAAGTTTAGACCTGACCAGCCCCCACCGACGGAACTCGGCCGCGATCGCGACTACGCCGTTGATCTGATACCCAAGTTCATCATCACCTCGGGAGAACTCACTAAGATCCTCGTCCACACTGATGTGACCCGCTATCTGGAGTTTAAGCAGATCGCAGGAAGCTTTGTTTATCGGGATGGTAAAATCTCCAAGGTCCCAAGCACCGAGATAGAAGCTGTAAAGAGTCCTTTGATGGGACTATTCGAGAAACGTCGTGCTAAGAAGTTCTTTGAATTCCTGCAAGGTTGGAAGGACGACGACCCTGAAACTCATCAAGGTCAGTGCATCCGCCTGGATTGATACAGCACACTGAATCATCCCATCGCGTTAGGCATCGACCTTGACAAGGACACCATGAAGACGGTGTATGAAAAGTTCGGTCTTGAACGTGGTACCCAAGATTTCATTGGTCATGCTATGGCCCTCTACCTTGATGACGAGTAAGCATCTGTGTACAGGTAATTATATTTATTGGTGACAACTTCTCAGCTACATCACGAAACCTGCACGACCCGCTTACGATCGGATCATCCTTTACACTTCTTCGATGGCTCGCTATGGCAAGTCACCCTATATCTACCCATTGTACGGTCTTGGGGAGCTTCCCCAGTCCTTCGCGCGTCTATCTGCCATCTACGGTGGAACCTACATGCTTGACAAACCGGTTCATGAGATCGTGACCGATGAGAGTGGCAAGTTTGTTGGTGTACGCAGTGGTGACGAGGTTGTCAAAGCCAAGCAGGTCATCGGCGACCCCAGCTACTTTGGTGCTGGTAAAGAGGCCGAAGGCGGTAAATTGCGCGTTGTCGAGGACGGCAAGGTCGTTCGGGCGATCTGCATCTTGAAGCACCCAATTCCTGGCACGGACGACAGCGACAGCGTTCAAATCATCATCCCTCAGAAACAAGTGAGCAGACAAAACGGCATGTATTATTTGTTGCAGTCCCCGCATCACCTGGCTCATGTTGCCACAGATATCTATATAGCTATGGTCTCGTCGACGCACAACGTCTGTGCCAAAGACGTTTACGTTGCCATCGTTAGTACTGTCGTTGAGACGGACAAACCAGAGCTCGAAATTATCCCCGGACTCCAGCTTCTTGGACATATATATGAGAAGTAAAAGGCGCGCTTTCTGACAGGGGCAGTACTGACTATATCGATTCTCACAGGTTCGTGAGTGTTAGCACGATCTACACACCTGTATCCTCGGGAGAGGCCGACAACATATTCATCACTCGCTCTTATGATGCAACCTCTCACTTCGAAACCGTCGTTGAGGATGTTCAAGATGTCTGGAAGCGCATTATTGGTAAGGACCTCGTCCTCAAGAAACGGGAAGTAGAGGTGGAGAAGTAGTTACTCAAGCAGTAGATTATGCATAGCGCATGCTACAGCACACTGTACCCTTGTGAAGCCATCTCGACCTGCATACGCTACTCATGTGTTTTCTTTGGGGTCAGAGAAAGCTATTGGAAAACGCATCCATGTTAAATTCAGGGACTTGAACGTCGTGCCTCGCTGATTTTATTAAACTTCCTAGTCCAGCTTTGCGAGCGGCAAGATCACTTTCCTCCCTAATAGTCTCCTGTGCCACGCCGTGCGGAGTAAGGTCTGGGGATTGTCTTCTTGGTAGTGTCTTCAACTCGACATCCATGTCGATTAAGATAGAAGATCTTCTGCGTAAGAATGGACTGGTAGCTAGAGTCCGGCGTGGCGAGACTGGGCTTGGTGGTCGCTGCATTTGAGCTGCGTCGTGCCGCGCAGCTGTGGTTGGTCGTTCAAAAGACCATGAGCGAACAAGGTAAAGTGCCAGAGCATGGCAGCCTACATGAATGTCATCTAACTCATGAGGGGCACGAGAATAGAGTAGATAACACTGACCCATTCGGCAGAACACTCGCGCGACTTGCAGGATAAAGTTGAACTCTCTCCTCCCTGAGATCTCACTAGTTCCCGTCGCAGTTTGTAGTGTCTTGGATCGCAACTGAGAGAACAGGAGCGCAAGACTTGGGTCATCAAAGTGTGGTTCGCCGATTTCTAGGTTTTGCATTTCTAGACAATCGGCCAGGTCTCGCAAGGGTGTCTTGGGGAGGGATAAGGACACTGTCAATACTCGGGCCTTGCGACTCACCAAGAGGATCCTAACAGACAAATCTCTGCGTCGTAGGAGCCAAAACGCCCAGCTTCCCAACCACCTGTTCCCTTTGCGGAAAGCAGTCGGTAATACAGTGTTGTTCAAGATGTTGCGCAGTACTGGTCCGTCATTGCCTTCAATCACGCGTGCTAGGGCTACAGCAAGTTGGAAGTCAGAGAGCTGTTTTAGACAAACGTTAACGGCGTCTTTTAGACTTCCCCCGAGAAGGAAGAAGGCGGCTGCATATTCTGAACTCCGTGTTGTCAGCAGAACATCGTGACCGCATACATCTACCAACCAAATCGTTGCTTGCTCAACAGAGCATACGCATTTTTTAGGGCTGCAGTTCTCCAGCGAGGTTGTGTGAAGTCGTTGGCTAGGAACTTGAGCATTATTGTCTGCTCCTTATGCCATGCTGCCTGACGCCACAGTCCATGTACCAATTTCACTTTTCCCAATGCAAAGTAGAAGAGCGAGCACGTGGTAGGATCTCGATGGCCACCTGCCATGTATTCATTTCGAGCAATTATTTCCATGTGCGATTTCTGATGATTATTTTTGTAGTAGCACATCAACAATCATACGGGAGTCTCACCATCGTGTCAACTGAGGTCAACCAAATAAATACACCAAGTGCTCGCGCGTCTGACCACAGCATCTTCCCATTGCAAGCCGCGGCGCAGGTATTCAACAATAAATCCTGGCTTTCACTGTGGAACGCCCAGATCATGTCTCTATATCGAAGACGTTCCCTCCAGCCCGTTTGAAGGGGGATGCCACTGCCTGAATGAGGACTTCCGGGGTCTGATGCAATTCGGCGGTTTAAGATGTAAAATGAGCGCATGGAAAGCACATAGCGAAGCCCATTGGCGTCCAGCGCTCGCTGCTGCTCGTCGATCTTCAGTAGCAGAAAAAAGATTAGTATAGGTTCGATGTGATCTGGCGACTCACTTCTAACGTTGTTTGTATGAGAACGATGAGGTGTGCGTGCTCATTAGGCGAAAGATGAGGGAGCGGTTGTGCTTCCAGCTGCTCTATAAGGGATTCTACCAGGGTTCTGGAGAAAACACCGTCTTCGCTGCTGCGAAGTCAGGCAAAGAATATTTAAATGGGGCAGACGATGTGCTCACGGATCCAATTGTTCTGCGGATCCAAACAACAGACCATAGGATCTCGCGGGTTTGTTTGCCTGGAAGTAAATATAACATTTTCGCACATGTAACGATGGAATAAACTCACGGAAAGCAATTGCTCTTCTTGCAAGTAATCTTCGACAGCAAACGGCTGCCAGCAAAGGGTTTTCCCTCCTCTTGTGGCCCGCCAAAGGGAAATGGTAATTCGCTTGACTAATGATAACTTCCCTGGAGAGTGATGTATGGTCAACTGGGTGAGCATCAGTGAAAGGGCTGCTCCACACCCCATAGAAGACATTGTAATAACATCTGAGGATGATAATCCGGAAGAGGTCCGTTGACCCTGGCAACATGCACGAATAAGCTTTCGGTTGTGAAGTTGGGTCCGTAGGACTGAGTTTGGCCATAGAGAAACATGTGGTGTCCAACCCCAACCAGTAAAGTACCATTAGCAAGCCAGATTGAATCACTGATTGTGTGAGGGATATATCTCAAGGCGCAGAGTCAAAATCCACCTATGGTGACTTAGGGGAAGACAAACTTTCCAACTTCAATCTTAAAGCATATAGCCCAGGCAGGATCATCGCCGAAATACGTTTTACGCTGTTGACATAAGAGCTCGACGTGGTGGGCAAATCCAACGGCAAGTATAGACTGGTTGTCTGGAGTTGACGTCCAATCGAGGTCATAGATAGGTTCGGAGGCACTTCGTACCGTAATGAAAACGTACCCAGAAGTGTGAGAATTCGAGCTCACCTAAAAATCCTTTGATGTTCGAGACCGGAAGCAAATTCCGATTCATTAGAATCCCAGATAGTTAACTCCTGCCCCTCGGGATGGCCAGAAACTGACAGAATCGGATGAACAAGACAGTACCCGGACCAGAAAAAGCGAACGGTACCTAGCACAGACTTCTTCGCTGAGCTGCAGCTTGCCATTCTGAACCCACTCCTACCAGTCCTCACTCTTCCTGTACACCTCCATCTAGGGTGCGTTCCGTGCTCCAAGGTCCAAAAACATAGTTCCCCGTCTTCCGAAACGCTTAGTAAGTTATCATGTTCTTCTAGAGTTGAAGTTTTGCTCCACGCCATGGGATCGACTGCAATTAAGAGCTTCGGTGCTTGCAAGAGCGGGAGGCTGTTATAGGAATAAAGCACGAGGGTTGGATGGGGGGAACCAGAAATATGGATGTAGAAAATGGATTTATCTTCTGTCAGAGCGACAATGGATTCATGTTCTCGCCTTGACGGTGTTGAGAAAAGGTGTGAGACGCGAGGAAGCCGGAGAGTAGAAGGTGGCGTCGAATGCAGTGTTAATATGGCATTATCACTCGAGTAACTCGCAACAAGTTTCCCTACCACCATAAGACCTGAGAATTGACCATGCACCAGCAATGAATCATACGCACCACCATCTAAGACTACTACCTGATCCGCGGAGGGCCATGAGTTGAGACGAGCAAGATCATGCCCTCCGTCGGTTTCCATCCATGTCTCACCACCGTCAACACGCACAACTGCAACCCCTCGCCCTGCTGGCGTCCGGACGAAACGCAAAATTTTACTCTCTTCCAAAGGCATCCGCCCTGGTCGCGATGCAATCAACTGGAGGGTGTCGGCTCGCCCATTGAGTAATGTGACTGCAGAGATATTGTATGTGCGCAGCGGTGGTGAGGTCAGCAAGGTCAAGCTAGCGCTCTTACCGCAAGGTAAGAGATTGAGATTCAAGGGAGGTGGAAATAGAGCCCCCGGGAGCGAATGCGAGATGGTGAATTGCCTCAATAGAGTTGGTGGCTTACGATCGATATTCTGAAATTTGGTCAGAAGTGTCCATTTCATGTTCGTATGGAACACTCACTGCCACGGCGCTCAACAGCAGAGAACCATCCGCAAGAACCCGTAAGAACAAATCCCAGTCTTCGTCCTCGACATCTTTTAGCCTTGAAATCTCGCCACTACCGGTTTCTGACGCTTTCAATACTGTTGTAACAGCTGGCCCGATAAATTCTCTGTCCAACCAGATTATCTCTGACTCGGGGCATGGCATGGGTCGACACGCAGTCGGAAGAACGGGAGAAGAAAGAATGTCGACCGCGAGATGTAACTGAAGTCGTTGGGGTGAGTCGACAACTGGCAGAAATATACGCAGTACCGAGTCCGAAGTGATCGTAAACAATGTAGGATCGCCGCTATGAATGCGAGATAAGCAAAAGACGCGTATCTCTGTATGTGTACGAACCTTCGGGACAGTGGGGAGTGTCGCCAGACGACAGATACGACAGGGCGTGGATGTGGCATGACTTGAGCTTGCTGGCCGGAAGTAGTGGAGTATAATCTGACCCGGTTGTCATCCTGATACAATGTTGAGAGGAGACCGGTGAAGCGAAAGCAGGACATACGGATGATGTGGTTGCGATATATGTTAGTGTCGGTGCAAGTTTGACTAGAGAAGGTGTGACGGCACTAAGTTCGCCTGACGACTCAGGCTGGTGATAGGAGGATTCACAAAAGGCACAAACCGAGTAGCCCACTTCTTGCTCCAGGTGAGGAGATCATTCTCGAGAATTAATGTATATACTGAGAGGCCACTTCGACTACCAGCTGCGAGTAAACCTGAGATGGAATTAGGCGAGCATCGGACCATAGTCGGTTGTGAGGTTACCAGAACGGCAATCCAAGGCGGTAACCAAGTCCCCGTGAGGGAGGACGAGGGACGAGTGGATGCGCCAGGTATCCGCCTGAACATCGGACATGGACCATGCTGCAATGTGCGTGTTTATAGAAGCCACGATCTACGCCGAAGCACGGTGATCATGACATTCCGGGAAAGGGACGTGGCGACAAGTTGACGTACTATTTTCATGGCGGGGTCAACAGCGATGCAGGAAACGCTTTCGTCTAGACTTTGTAGACCAGGAAACACCTCCCGGAAGCCAAGGACACGGACGAGCTGCAGACTGGCTGCATTGAGAACGACGATTGCATCTGCAGACGAGTAGACCTGGAACGGGGTATGAAACGCAGGTGTAAGAGGGTAAAGGAAGCACGAACGATAAGGGTAGCATGAGGGAGAACGACATGCTGGAGCGGCCCTGAGGGGGAGCCGGTGAATGTCCTGAGGAGGTCGAGCATGGGCGTCGTCCTAGCCGCCGTCCGTAGCAGTCACTTGCTTATATACCACCATTCAGCCTCCTTCTCGCAGGTCCTCCCATGCGGGTCTGCAGCCGCATCCCGCTCTCCCTGCTCGCCTTCACCGTCGCCACGACCGCCTCCCAGGCGTCCTGGCAATCCCAGTCAGACACCCTGGTCGACATCCTCAACAACGACCGAGACTACACCCTCCTGCTGTCTCTCCTCCAACGCGCCCGACTCATCCCAACTCTCAATAAGCTTAACGGTAGCACCTTCTTTGCCCCCACCAACGATGCAATTAAGCGTCAGGCCGACAAGAGTACGCTATGGCAGAGCCTCCTTTCCGAGACACACTCGCTCGTACCCGACAATGTGCAAGAACAGCTCAGACAGCAGCTCTTCTATCATCTTCTCAACTACTCTCTCACCCAACTCCCAGACGATTCATCCGCACAGACACTCGAGACTCTCCATTTCCCTCAGCTGCCACCCGACTCCTCCCCTCACGATCCTCCGCCCTCCCCGTGGTTTCCGATACCGCATGGTCTACTTGGTGACAAACCGCAGCGCCTCAGGCTCGCTTCACGTGACGGTTCAGCTTGGGTCGGTGTGGATACATTCGGTGACGGGGGTGCGGAGCTAGTCAAAGAAAGGGTAGAAGCAACTAATGGTATCATATACGGCATCGCCGAGGTGCTTGATCCACCCGCAGACCTCAGTGAGTACCTCCGCACTATCACATCCTGACACATTAACACACCTCTGTCAGTCACTGTCATGGGCGGTCTCAAGTCACTTTCTTATTTCCAGAAGGTGCTAACCCCAGAAATTGAACGATTTGTCAAGTCGACCTCGGAACTTACCCTATTCATGCCCCTCGATTCAGCATGGGAAGCTCTCGATCCTCTTGAGCGACTATATTTGGAGAGTGACTTCGCTGCAGACGACCTTCGCCGTATTCTAGATATGCACGTGGTCTCCGAACCTGGCGTGAGGTGGTCGGACTCGTTCCAATCTTCAGCTGAATGTGTGTATAACTCGGTTCTCCTGCCTTATGTTCGTCTGATTTTGCAGCCAGTAACGACTAGGTACGGCTCCACTCTCGATGTCACGGTCTCTGCTGAGGGCACGATAATATCCGGGGCGAAACTTGTTCATCCTGATATTTATGCCAGTAACGGCGTCTTACACCTCGTGTCTTCCCTGCTTGTTCCCCCTGGCGCCCTCCAACTGACGCCAGAGAAATACCTTTTAGCACTCAAATGCACCTCTTTCGTGTCACTTCTTCACTCGGTTAATCTGGAGCATCTCATCAACAATACTGACAATCAATACACGATCCTTGCGCCGTCGGATGACGTGCTTTCTCTTTTTGTCCATGGCCTACCTCCGTCGGGGTCGCCCGACCTCAAGCGGGCTTTGCAATATCATTTCCTTCCTGGCATTTGGAAACCTAACAAGTTTGGCGATGAAATGCTATTGGAAACTGAACTCCATGAGCTGGGATTGGATGACGGTCGTCAGGTAGTCCGCGTCAATGTCCATGATGGCGGGGAAAACGACGCGGAAGCGCGACAAATCACATTCGGCGGCGCAGGCATCGTTGGTGAACACGGTAAGCAAAGTTGCAACTATTGCCTTGCCATCCACCGACCGACCTCGCAGTGGAAATCAATAACACGATCATATATTTCATTACACGCCCACTCGATCCTCCGGTCGACCCTCTTCAGACGGCGCTGCCATCCTTGGATCTCTCTTCCTTCCTTGCGGCTGTCTTTTCCACTTCACTTGCGGACGTGATTAAAAGGATGCCTCGTACTACCTTTCTTATTCCCCATAACGATGCATTCAAGCGTCTTGGACTGTTGGTCAGCGACCACCTACTTGCCGCATCTTCTAAACAAGACCTGGAACATGTCATTCTTCATCACATCGTCGACGACGTTGAATATGCGAGGAGTCTCGTCAATGGATCCCAGCGCACTTTTGCTACTCTAGAAGGGTCCGACTTACAATTGGAGCGGACCGAGGACGGCCCTGTCGTAATCAGTGCTAGTGGAGGTTGGGCTGGTATGAAGAGCGCACTATATCCGCGAAATACACTCACAGACACTGGCGTCATACACGAGGTGTCGGACTTGATGATCCCCCGATCGGTGGAGTTAAACATTGGTAAACTGATGAAGGCAGGAAAGGCAACCACTATGACGAACATGATGGCAAAAGCGGGATTCGACTGGATCCTAGATGGGACTGTGCCGCCGGAAGGTTCAGAGTGGGAACCTGGAATTGGTGGGGGAACCTGGACTTTGCTCTGCCCGACGGATGATGCTTTCAAGAAACATAACCTGACCCAACTACTCGAAGACCCTGATGGGCTACGTGCAATCGTTAGCCAGCATCTAATCCCGACCCCTCCATCACCTCCCGCTCCAGGTTCGGTCAGTATAATGGACGTACTACTTAACAACAACCGGCCATTGCCGCTCGACCAACTTGGCAGCTACTCGACGCTCTTGTCGCCAACTTCTGCGTACGGAGACATCGTTTTCAAGGAAATGGAAGACAAATCAGCAGCGGGGTACATGGTCGGGATCAAGAATGCCCGGGGGACCGACGGAAAAGCTGATTGGGCTCGTGTGCTGAGTTGGGGTCGTACTACCACCGGGAGTGGGACTGGTGGGGTCATTCAGATTGACCGGCTGCTAGTCCCTTATCATCCATCTTGGTGGATCGAGTACGGCCCACCATCCATTGTGGGAGCCGTTGGTGTATTGCTTATATGTTTGTTCTTCTATGGAGTACGCGTCGTTTGGAACAGGGACTCGACAGAGGCTACGTATGAGCCCGTCGGAGGCTTTGGTCGGGACTGTGACGACTCGTAGCGACAAGAGATATGTATGTAGACCGATGAGATTTCTTGCTGGCATATGCAAACGCCGATCAGAACGAGCCGAGTATGAGTGAATCATATGACAATAAATTCTAGGGCCGAGCAACAAACTCCACAAACGCGCCTCTTTCCCTGATACCCACCATGGTCAGTATCGCAGCGAAAATTGATCGTACCAGCGCTGATGACTGCCCCACTAGAGTAGCGAGGCGCCTGCAGTCGAGGAGGCAGCAAAAATTTCGGCCGCCGAGAATGTCAAAGCGTTTGTCGCCGGAGGATTCGGTGGTGTGTCAGCGGTGCTCGTGGGTGAGAGATGGCGGTTGGAGCAAGACTTCGGTGACGCTGACCTTCCTCACAAGGTCATCCTTTTGATCTTACCAAGACACGGCTCCAGACCGCTGCTCCAGGACAATACAAGGGTGCTATCGATGTCGTTCGACAGATCATCGCTCGAGATGGTGCTACAGGGTGAGCGATGACCTGGGACCTGTTGTTTATCCGTTCACGCGCTGTCGACCTCGTAGGATGTATAGAGGGATGGTACCCCCGCTTCTTGGTGTCACCCCAATCTTTGCTGTCTCCTTCTGGGTATGTCCGATCGCTTCTTTCCGTGTCTTAGTAGTGACCCGTGCGCCAAGGGCTACGACGCTTCCAAGCAGCTCATCTTTTCCCTGACCCCAAACCGGTCGAACGAAAGACTTTCGACTGTAGAACTCGCTACTGCTGGGTTCCTATCAGCCGTACCGACCACCCTGGTCACAGCACCAGTGGAGCGAGCCAAGGTCTTGCTACAGGTATGAATTTATGTTTGGTGTTCCATCATCCTTCATAAAGAGATGCAGGTACAAGGTCAAGGAGCGTCAGGCACCCAGTATAAGGGTGTCTTCGATGTAATGAAACACCTCTACAAAGAAGGAGGCATGCGAAGCATCTTCCGTGGAACTGGTGCAACACTTGCCCGTGATGGGCCCGGAAGCGCTGCGTATGATGATTCCCCTCCCCCAGCCCAATGACCGAGTTAACGATGATGGAGTTTAGCTACTTCGCTGCGTACGAGGTCACTAAACAGGCGTTGACGCCAACTGGATCGTCAGGCTCTGAACTCAATCTTGGCGCCATCATCCTGGCTGGTGGGACCGCGGGTGTTGCAATGTGGTCTCTGGCAATACCCCCTGATGTGCGTTTGATCTTTGATACGCCATTTCGAA
>JBBPNQ010000035.1:0-55539 GCA_038090975.1 Boletellus pseudochrysenteroides
CGAGGTCACTCACCTGTAAGTCACCTCATCGCCAGCAGTGTATACAACACCCGACTGCCAACCTGTTGCCCCACTGCAGGTTCCCGTGGCGGCTGTTGTCGCAGAAGTCGCACTGCTCGTCAGGATTGTCGTGGCTGCGGTTGAAGAAGTGGTAGTGGTTGGCGCTGTCCCTTTGGACGATCCCGCACAAGCACTGACTAAAATCTCATGCGAGTTAATTCAAAGCAAACGCCGGATGGACGTACTTGCGCTCCACCCGCTCGAGCCGCTACTGCTCGGTACGGAATTGGTCCAGTAAGCTGCCTGTGTGGTTTCTTAATGAATGGTCTTTACGAGGATTTGGATCAAGTACCTCCCAGATATAACTGTCGTATGATACCTCTTCGCCAGCAGTATATGCTTGTCCTGAAACATACGCAGCGGCTGAACAAGCCGGGTAGGTGAACCCTGTCGAACCTGTAGCACTCAAGGCTTCCTTGATCGCGAGGTCGTATCTATTGTTGGCTATGCCCAAAAATTAACCCGTGAATCAGCGTACGTCTCTCGGACGTACCATATGCCTGAGAAGCGTCCCATAGCATGACACCACCGAACGACGGGAAACTGTTCCTCATTTGAACAGCAATGCTACTGAGATTCCCGATGGGGACATAACCCGTTCCAGCAGCGGTACTTGAAGCAGGGGCGCCAATGTATATTTTTACCTGATGGATATTCCAGTCAGCAAAGGTGGATCCGAGAATAACGGCTCGATAGCACACGCACATTTGCGTTTGGACTGGTCTGTCGCGCCCATATGTCCCTTGTGGAAGGTTATCGTGCGAACCAATAATCTCCCGATGAACACTCACCAGACCCCAAAGTTCCAGTCCTAGTCGAAAGATTAGTGAAAAGGGCTCCTGACGATCCCAAAGTAACTTACTGATACAACGTCATAGTTTTGCAAGCCACACACATTATTATCTAGCGGGAATTAAGTCCAGAACTCTGAGGAGCAAATGCTACTTACAAAACTGTACGTAAATTGCATCAAACCCCACTTGATCGATCACGCTGCCGAGATTAGCATCCGGGAACGGGCACTGCGGTGCACCTTTGAAGAGTCAGAGATAAGTACTCTTGGCGAGCGAGATGGGTACCTGTGATGTAGTACCTATGCAATATATTAGCGACTGCCCCCACATCGGGATCCAGGTGAACTCACGATTTGCTGGCTCCCGACGCCAGAGAGCGAATTTCCGTGACAAAGGCTGCGTAACCCGTAGAGCCGCCCTCTTCGATGTCAAGGTCGACGCTGAAACCATCGTTTGAGTCACCTAACGCTCACTGCCTCGATCGACTTACCCATCCAGTACTGCGCTGCCAAAGGGGCGTATGGTGCTGCTCCCGCCCAAGAACAAGTTCCAAACTACAAGTCGTGCCCTCAGCAGGGACTAGACAATGGAGCAAAAATACTCACTAGTCTTTGCAAAGGTCTGTGCCTCCGTGTCATTGGCAAAGCCGACGCTGCCGCCCGCACCTCCCAGAGAAATGGTCACGATCTTGCCTTGAGATTGACAATATTCAATGTCTGCAGCCAAGGCGGAACAGTTGGCAAGATCGGTTCCTGAAAAAGTGGCATTATCCGTCGGGTTGCATGTCTAGCCAAAGAGTCAGTATAGGGCGACAAATGAGAGGATGTGGTGCATACATTCGCAAGATTCAACACGGGCATTCCGCCGGTGCCGAAGAACGTGTCTACAAATGCAACAGGCAGGGCATCTATGGCAGCGTCCTTGGATGCCTAGAATGAGTTCAGTCGCACAAGCCTCGCGAACGCAACATACCTTGCAATAGAATGATATCGGTTGTTGATAGTAAGCAGTATTGCTGCTTGTTGCACCATAGGAGTTTTGACCCCAGTATCTACGCTGAATTGTCAGGAAATGGTTGATGGAGTAGAAAAGCCTCTCACACTGCGACCTGGATAAAGTGTCGGTAAAGAAAAAATAGGGAGCTGAATCATCGCAGAAGACATACATTGTCATAATAAGAGTTGTCGTATGCGAGGACCTTGCCCAGATACAAGTACGCGGACACAAGAATCGTGAAGGCGGGGAGGAATGCCATGATGTCAAACTGTGAAGAGAGGGTCTTCCTCTACTTTAGCCATGACCTCTCAGTTATTATACCTCCAAAGGGAGTCAACCGGGAGGAGGAGGGGCAAGTTTACCCTCGAAATCGACATTCACCATGTGAGCGTACATCGCGGCCGCATAGTACAAGGTACTATATCGGGATGGCGAGTCTGTTTTCCCTGTCCTGTTATAACCATGCCAGCGAAACAAGGAAGTGCGTCTCCGAGTCGCATCAAACTAGGAATCCTCGGTGATGGTAGTGGAAGTGATGCTAGCTCATATGGAGGCTCACAGGGACATGTGCACAGGGCATCCACCTGACAAAAAAGAGAGGTCGGTGTTCAGATCTTTGGTTAGTCTCATGTGTTCGATCGCGCGAGCCTCCATATCAGCATGAGGTATCTGAGGTGGCAAGAAAAGAACGTCACGTGGAGCCACATCACACCAGTACTTCCGCGAGCACTCCCCTGATATCGAGCACTAAGCTTTGATCGTACTTATCGGGCCAAATTCCAGAAAGAAGCATCACTGGACATCCCACACGTTAGTAAGGTGATATCTATATAGAAAGAGTAATACAGCAATTGATGGCCAGAGATAAGGAGGGAGGGACATGAATTAGGCTGATGATGCTCCCGAGTCTTCGCTCTCACCATCTGCAGAGGCAACGGAGGCCGCATTGCGCACAGGTTCTGCCTGGGGATCAGTACGGCGCAACACTGAGAAGAGTGAAGGTGTACCAAAGTATGGGTGCGCTTGCGCTTCACGAGCTGTCAAGCGCTCTTGGTGATCATAGCGAAGCAGTTTGTCAAGGAAGTCGATTGCTTCGTTGGAAAAATACCGCTGGTTCTCCGACGTGACGAAACGCGACCACGGCTTTCGAGGATACCTGAGTGATGCGATTGGCGGTGATTCGAGAGAGACGGACAACATCTTACCTGCCCAAGAGCTCGTCGTACTGCGGATCGAGCCGAATGTTATACTTGTCAATGTAAGCATACAGTTCATCGGTGCCGAGAACTTTGGCGATTTTGACCAGCTGGTCGTAGTTATCGTGTCCGTGGAAAAACGGTTCTTTTCTGAATATCTACGGGGAAGCGGTAGGGAAACATGAAGAGATGGGCGAAAGAAGGACATTTCTCACCATGGAGGCAAACATACAACCAAAGCTCCACATGTCAAGGCTGTAATCGTACTCCTGGAAATCCACCAAGAGCTCTGGACCCTTGAAGTAGCGCGATGCCACACGAACATTGTATTCAACCTTTGGGTGGTAGAACTCGGCCAAACCCCAGTCAATAAGTCTTAGCTATGACTAACGGGTTTGAACTGGTAGATATGAGACACCAGACTGGACAAATACCTTGCGCTGGTCATGGTCGATCATAACGTTATGGGGCTTTACGTCTCGATGCATGATCCCCCGCGAATGGCAGAAGTCCAAAGCCTAAAGGAGAAAATTAGGATGGAAGGATATCGATAGATCAAGAAAAGAGGAAACCTTGAGCAGCTCGAACATGTAGAATCGGACATCGAAGTCGGTGAATCGTGGATATAGGACCTTGAAGTCGACGTTGTCGACGTACTCGGTGACGAGACTCGGGATTTTGGAAGCCGGGTCTCGGACGACGTCGAGGAGTGCGACGATGTTCGGACCGCCTGCAAGGTTTTGCAAGATCTTTATTTCACGCTTTATTTTCTTCTTTTTCACCGGTTTGAGGACTTTTATGATGCATTTTTCGTCGTGTATGACATTGACACCCTCGAAGACCTGGGCGATGGGATGATTAAGACCTGCTGATAAACACGTGCAAGATTGTACCTCTGAGTACTTGCCCCGACCAACCTTGCGTACTATCTCGTAGTGATCCTGAGAACCCCACTGGACCTGGAGATTGTCTGTTGGGAAGCGTCAGTTGATACGGAGTGGAAGACGAAAGGCGTGGATGACCGTATTCATGCCATGCAGGACCAAACTGAGCGTTGACATCCCGATAGACGCGTGCAATAGACTTTGTGGGGGGCCGTACCATGGAACGTAGTGATGGATAGAAACGGTACGACTGGCCTGACTGGGCCTGTGGTTCGGCTGGATGCAACGTGCCACCGAACCGAGCCAATTTACCCACGCCGGCTCTCCGCCATGTCGTCCCGAACGCCCCCACGGTGGCCACCGTCGGTCGTGTTTATGACCTCTTGTCGCTACCACAGGTCGGTGCCACCGTCTATGCGGACCCTGCTCACTGACGGTGCCGCAACATCACCCGGTCCCACCGTCGATCACCCCGTGCGCATCACACTCATAACCGACCCAGGCCATCCCGCACGCGGACAGCACGGCCTCTTTGCACACAAGAAGATACCGCCGAGATCGCACATCATTGACTATATCGGCGAAGTGCACTGCCAGGAAAGACACAACTCGGACTACGACCTCTCTCTCTGCCGCACCCAGGACGGAATCAGCGTTGGCATCGATGCGGAGCACATGGGGAACGAGTCTCGGTTCGTCAATGACTACCGGGGGGTCGGGGACAGGCCGAATGCCGAGTTTGTGGAGTATCGGACTGGGCGGGGGGAGCTGCGGATGAGCATCTGGAGCAGGGTGGGGATCAAGAGGGGGGAGGAGATTCTGGTGTCGTATGGCAAATCGTGGTGGCGACGCAGGCGCGTCCCGGAGCCAATCTAATCGCACGTAAACAAGTGCGCTGCTTATGTCAGATACAAATACATGCACACACTCGTCGTCCCTCTCGCCGCTGCAGCGTCCGCACGCCCCCAAATGGTCCCTCGCTTCTCTTCCCAGGGCATCGCGTCCGCCATCCGCCTCGTCTCGTCTCGCCCCCCAATTTCACCTGGTCTTGGATCCAGAGCAAAGGCCCCATTTCAATTGCCACTACACGTCAACTGGACCCCGTCACAGCGCGTGTTTCACTCTTCTGCCGTGCGCTCAGCCGGTGCAAACAATCCCTACGACGTTCTAGGTCTTGCCAGAGACGCTTCCCCTGCCGAGATCAAAAAAACCTATTTTGCTGTATGCGCTCGGCTTCTTAATGTCTCCGCGCTCACTCACACCCATCTCTGGCCATAGCTTGCACGAAAGTATCACCCCGATACAAACCCTGACAAAGATGCACAAGCAAAGTTTGTCGAAATCCAGCAGGCTTATGACGTTTGTTTCCCTCTTTCATCTCCACCCTACATCTCACATCCGCAATAGATTCTGAAAGATGAAAAAAAGCGTGCTGCCTATGACCAGTATGGGGCCGCTTCCCAGCAGCCCGGATTTGATCCGAATGCGTTTGCTCGAAATCCATTTGGGGACGCTGCTGCTGGTTTTGCCGGGTTCCGCGACTTTGGTGGTGCACAAGGCGACCTGTTTTCCCAGCTCTTCGGTGGCGCCTTTGGCGGACGTGCTCGTCCCGCTGGTTTCACCCAGACCTCCCGAGGCGCTGATATCGAGGCTCGTGTCAATGTCACTTTCATGGATGCTTGCAAGGGTACCGTCCGTACTGTGAATATCAACCCGGTCTCAGCCTGCTCAAATTGTAGCGGTACTGGCCTCAAGCGGGGTGCTAAGCGTGCAACATGTAGTTCATGTCATGGTACCGGGACACGGACATTTGTTATAGACAGTGGTTTCCAGATGGCTAGCACCTGTGGCACATGTTTCGGAACAGGCTCCACTATCCCTCGCGGTAGTCAGTGTGACCACTGCGGCGGCCAGGGACATGTCAGAAGCAAAAAAGCCGTCAACGTCGATGTCCCACCAGGTAAGCAGTCAAATATTCCTTGGCCTCGTGTACACCCGGATGCTAATTCACGCAGGCGTCGAGGATGGCATGACGATCCGCGTCCCGGGGGCTGGAGATGCCCCATTAACAGGCAAGGGGAATCACGGTGACCTCTTGGTCCGTGTTGGGGTAGCTCCCTCCAAGATCTTCCGAAGGCAGGGGGCGAATCTGCATCACGAAGCACGGATACCTCTGCACACTGCACTTTTGGGCGGTCGTGTGCGAGTCCCGACTCTGGACGGTCACGTCGATGTACGTGTGCCGAGCGGCACGCAGCACGAGGAAGAAATGGTTCTCAGAAATCATGGTGTTCCCTCAGTATTTGGTGGAGAGAAAGGGGACTTGTTTGTCTCCTTTACCGTCCAGCTTCCGAGGTGAGACATTTATGCCTGCTCGTCGAGACGAATACACAGATACGGCATAGGTCATTGACAGCGCGGCAACGTGAAATCCTGCAGAAATACGCAGACGATGTTGAGGGGCGCAACACGACACTGCGGGATTCTGCAGCACACGACGGGGCCGATGTGGGATCGACGGCCTCGCGTCCCAAAAACGCAGAGGGTGGAGACGCAGACAACGGTAGGGATTCCTTTACTTCTCGAGCAGCGTCCTCCGAGGATGGCTGGCTGTCTCGTGCGTGGAAAAGAATACGAGGGCTCACTGGGCTTTGATTTCTTCATGGGTGTGACTTCGCGACATTGGTTCCATCACATCGATCGCTTCTCAATTGAATATCATAGAGGCACAGGGAAGCGGCCCAACGGCAAATAATGATGATCCATCGGAGAGCGCGGAGCGAGGGACCAGGAAGAGAGTGATGGTTTGATTGCAGTCATAGAAGCATATAATCGCATATATAGATTTGTTTCATCGTGAATGTCGCATGGCGATCTCATTCATTCGCCAGTCAGCTGGCCGTGGACATGCAACGAAAAGCATCCGCGGTCGTTCGATGCCATCCTTGGGCTCAAAACTCAAAACATTTTAACCTAGCGGTGCGGCGATCTCGCATCGTGATCTTCTCCAGGTATGGTCCTGCTCTCATGCGCAACGAGGCCCTCCCTCTTTCCACCAGATCTGCCCTTCTCTTCCTAGGACATACACATTGTGCGCCGCATCGGCAGTCGAAAGAACCCATTGTGCTTCTTTATGGCTCGCGCTGCAACACATGACAAAGGCCTTACTGTCCATCTGGTTTTAATCTCTCGCTCACTTGTCCTTGTCACTCCTTCGCGGTGGGTCACCGGAAAAGAGACACTTCGTCGTCCCCAGATGGAAGCCACTCGTGCCGCTCGTATAAAGGGGACGTCGGGATGTCCTCCAATCCTTCTGAACTGCACCCCCTGACAATCCCCACTCATGTCCCCCCCAGTCTTGCTCCCTTCCAGGCTATGGCCGTCTCCGTCCCCACCTTCGCCCGCTCCCAGTGCAGAGGGATCCATAAGCACGCCGCCCACCGTCGACTCTATCTCCCTTGCATCTCAGCATGATGTGTCTAAACTTCCGACGTCGCGTTTGCTCTTCGTGCATATAGGGTAATCCATGACTGCTTACACGCCCCGATCGTTCTCAATGCCCTTGCAGAGCTGCGATGTCCTTGTTCCTCGCCACCACAGATTCCGTGCGTGCCATGCTCTGAACCTGTGAACCTCCCCTTACATCTACACAGACCATCGTCTCCACGAGTTTACCCACAATCACAAGCGATCTTTCGGCATCTCAAAGCCAATACATCTGGGTGGGAGTCGCGTACATGCTCACTCAGACTGCATGTCAGCCATTGTATGGCAAGATATCCGATCTCGTTGGGCGCAAGGTTTGCGTTCCTCTCCCAAGATAAACAAGGAACTCTAACAGTCCCTCAGAACATCTTGTACACGAGCATGGTGATTTTTGCGCTTGGTTCGTTACTTTGTGGTGCAGCCCAGGTAATCTAAGATGACTTCTCCGTGGTGTATCTGCCCTGATCGGATTACCTCAAGTCCATCATGGGACTCATATTAGCTCGGGCCCTGGCCGGCGTCGGGGGTGGAGGGATAGTCAGTTCGGTGTGGGTCATCACTTCCGAAATAGTCGAGCCAAAAAATAGGGCCAAATGGTCCCAAGCGCTTAGCGTAACATGGAGCTGTTCCGCTGTCGCAGGGCCTTTACTGGGCGGATTATTCAGCTGTAAGTCTGTTATCATACTTCTGAGCGTATACCAATACGCGTGTCGGTTAGCCGGTTCGTCGCGCGCGATCAGTTGGAGATGGGCCTGTAAGTTGCAATTAGTCATACTGGATTGCCGCTTAGCACCGTTTTCCCTCAAGTTTACATGAACCTCCCTGTTTGCACGGTTGCGTTCATTCTTCTTGCGCTAGCCCTTCGAGACGTGACTACAAGTCGCACCGATGGTGCCTCATGGCAAACGTTTGCTCAAAAATTTGATTTTTTTGGCCTGTACGTTTACGATCTATTCTTCATTTCCACGGGCTTACGGCAGATTTACAGACTGCTCTTTATGGTCGGGACTGGGTTGTTAATTGTCGGTTTTAGCTTTGCCACGAGCAACGGCTGTAAGATGAGATTGTGAGCTCACGAGTCCAGAGCTTCATTAAGTTTACAGGGACCTCGCCCTCCACTCTTACACTTATCATCATCGGACCTCTAATTCTCATTCTTGGCGGCTTTTACGAGGTCCATACGAGTCGTGATGCCTTATTTCCACCTGCGGCCTTTCGAAGTCTCACCATCAGTATGGCAATTTCTGATCGAGGGCATTCGTGAACTCACCGACTTCATAGTCTGTATCCTCGTTGTCATGTTCCTCCATAATCTGGCATTTAATGCTGGAACTTTCTATCTCGCGCTATACTTCCAGGTGTGTTCGCTCTCCGCATTGATCAAACAAACTCATACCGTTACTTCCTACCAGGCAGCAAATGGTTCGACACCTCTGGAGGCTGGTATACAGATGTTGCCGTACTCCCTCGGATCTTCACTCGCTTCTATGCCGGCCGCGTGGTTGATCGGATATTGGCAGAAAAGGACTGGTGACACGACTGGTCAAAAGTGGGTGATAATCACTGGGCTCCTCATTGCGACAGTAGGATTTGGTAAGCCTAAGCCGTGTTAAATTGTCGTCTTGAAATTTCCCTCGCATTCCAGGGCTTCTCGCGTTACTTGACGAGGACTCCCTGCGCATTTCGCAGTCAACCTTTCCGCTGATAGCTGGCATAGGCATCGGGGCGTTGTTCCACGCTCCATACCAGGTGTTTGCAAAGGCGCTCGGGCCCTCTGACCTAGCAACGGGGACGAGCGCGTTTTTCTTGGTGAGATTCACGGGAGCAACGATCGGATTGGTAAGGTTTACTACACACTATTTTCCACTACCATTCAAACTTTGGGTCAAGGCTGTTGCTGGTTTGATATTCGATGGCATGCTCTCACATTACATGCCGTCAGATTACCAGGTTCAAGAATCATCGATTAACTGGACGTCGTTGAGCTCGATCGAGCCCCTGTCCCTGAGATGGGGGGTTCTAAGCGCCGTCTCAAAGGCTATCCAGGCATGTGTCTGTGGTCCACCAACCCATCATAACGGTGACATCACTTCCATTAGACAATCTGGATCGTATGTGCACCACTTTTGTGCGTGGCTATGTTGGTGAGTCAAATAGACGAGGTAGTATCGGGCTACTGATTGCGAATTGACCACAAAGATTTCGTTTTTCGTAAAACGGTTCCCGATAGAGGGAAGGGATGACGATGTTCCAGAGATGAAAGAACACATAGGTGTCTCCGGTTCAGCAGAACTGGTGACACAAGCATAACATTCATAGACTGCACGTTTGTAGCCCCTAGGATCCATCGTACACAGAACTAGAGACAGGCATCGCATTTATATTATGGACATGTAGTTTGTAGGTGTTATCAGGCTTCCCAATTCAATCACCATGCCTTTCAAACTGTTAAACAGTAGACAAGTTCTCGAAAGGTTTTACCCATGATACAGCGGCATTCGACAAGTATCGAACGTTGCTCACCTTGAAGGTAAAGCACATACCTCGTGTTTGGAGCAACACGCGATGCTCGTGTGTAATTCCGCGGTCAGTGGGCGGACCCATGAACACGCGATAGCCGTCAAGCTTTCTGGGGCTTGCACCGAATTAATGACCATCTAGGTAGAATTAATTACGTACATGCCTAGCATGGGCGATGGCTGATGAATACGGCACAGCAGAATGCCTCACACCCGTCCAGTGGGACAACGCGCCTTCCCGGGTCCAGAGCTGTCGGAGTCACTCGAATAGAGGGAGGAACACGTGTCGGTGAAAAGGTCGACTGTTCCCATGTGGTGTCTGTAGAGAACGCTTGCAGTCGGAAGAACGGGAACGTGGGGTGACCCCAGGGGATGAGTTGATACCGTTGGTCGACGTTGTTCCGCGGAATATTGGGGCGAGATCGTATATGCACCGAGCACACCCCCGAACCGTGTTTGAGGCAGGGTTCGAGGCACCGGAAGACACAGCATGTCGACAGTGGGTAAGGAGGACACCCAAGGCGGCCTTGCTCTGTTCCAAGGGGCGAAGTAAGGTGAGAACACTGCGGCAATTACACACTTTGCCTGTAGCATTTCATTATCGACGAAGGCGGCGAAGAAGCACAGCCGTCACGGTTCTCGCTGGTTTGAGCAAGTGCCGGAACATACGACAAACTTGGGATTGGTATTTGCCATACTATAATCTTTTGGGACGAGTTCATTTTGTGAGCATGGAGGCCTCGTCTTCGCCGGCCGATCGAGATTTGCGCTCATGCGTCTCTGGGTCTCCGGATTGTCACTGGTCACCTTGTCTCGCGACCACGGCGTGTAGGAAGGGTTGCGGTGCCGACCTGCATGCACACTGTGTGGGCGCGTCCGCGGACGAGGACCTTATCCGCTGACGTCATCCGGATTTGTCATTCAGCCTACAAGTCAGCGGCGCGGAGTGTCCGGGGTCCCCTCCGGAAGTGCAGAATTGGTCGTGTGCGCCGTCCTTCTCTCCCTATCTCCTCCTCGTCCTCCGTACCACCGCTATCATGACCCACTCTCTTCTCTTGCCGGCATACGTCCGTCCCAGCGCGCCGTTCGACAGCCTCGACCACGAATCCCGATCCTTACCTAACCCTCCCGTCATCCCGATCCGTCCTCCGTCCAGCGTCGGCCATGTCCCGCTCCATCTGGACGCACGGTGAGCCGTGTCTGCGCCGGGGGGGGGGGCACCACACCACTCACCGCCCTTCCAGGTCCCACCGCTCGCCGCTGTTTGCCTCGCAACTCGTGTCCCTGCTCGCTGCGCTTCGTGTCCCTGCTTGGGGTCCTCCCCAGCATCCAGACCCCGCCCGTCTCTTGATTCGCAAGGCATCTGGCTCTCTCACAAATGCCGTCTATTTCGTCTCTTATCCACCCTCGCCATCTATCCCTACCATTTTACTGCGCATCTACGGCTCCTCCTCAGGTTCGCTCATTTCACGCTCTCGCGAGCTCCACACTCTCCACATCCTCTCCTCCCGCTACCACATCGGTCCACGTATCTATGGCACATTTTCGAATGGTCGTGTCGAGGAGTATTTCCACTCCGTCACACTGGGCCCTTCTGACCTCCGAGACGAAAAGACTAGTCGCTGGATTGGTGCAAGGATGGCCGAGCTCCATTCCGTGGAGATCACTATGGTCGAAGGCCCGCTGGCGGTCAGGGGTCTGGAGGGCAAGAGTTGGGAGATAGGGGTCAAAAAGAACGTGAAAACATGGCTCCCCATAGCTCGCAATGTACTTGCGCATCCCAGTCTGGATCAGGGTGACCGCGCGGTTCTCAATCTTGACGCCTTTCTCGAGCGCTGGGCGCGCTATCTGCGCTGGCTATCTCAAGCGGAGAAGGCAGAAGGTGCCAGCCAGCGCGTCTTTGCTCACAACGATACTCAATACGGAAACCTATTGAGGCTCGCCGGCTCGCCGGCACAAGGCATGCCGGAGCACCACCAAGTGAGTGCTTGTTCCATGGCATCTACAAAGTGTACTGACGCGCTCCTCAAGCTTGTCGTCGTCGACTTTGAGTACGCCTCGCCCAATCCCCTCGCCTTTGATATCGCCAACCATTTTCACGAGTGGACTGCTGACTACCACTCTTCCACGCCTCATCTGCTCGATGCTTCACGTTATCCGACAGCTCAGCAGCGGCGCAATTTCTATCAGGCCTATCTCTCGCATGCTCACACGCCCTCAAAATCCTCCGCGACAGAAGTTGCTGGCGAAGCGCGCTTAGCACAGTTGGAGCGACAAGTTTGTCTTTGGAGCCCTGCGTCGCACGGAATGTGGGCAGTCTGGGGTATTGTTCAAGCAAAGGATGACCTGGAGAAGGGCCGTATGAGGACCGATGCAGAGTTCGATTACATAGGGTATGCAAAGTGTCGTATGGAGAAATTTTTCCATGAAATCGCGACACTAGGTGTGTAAGCAGAGATGGTTTATACATGTCTCTGATATCCTTTTTTTTTTTTTTCTTCTTTCCTTCTGCACCGACTGATTGAGCGCAAAAGATTGAACTTCAATTGGAGTAAAGCAAAACAACGATGCAATGCATGAATGGACATGAAGGGCGTGGATATCATAACAGAGGTAATTCAAGAAAGTGTGTCACGAGATGAGCGTATCAAGAGTTGAAAAGGCAAGTCATGGCAGACAACCAAGGTAGAAGACAGTATGCCAGCCCGTGAAGAAGAGATTCGCAGGGGTGTAAGGGGAGAAGGTGAAGCAAGAGCGTCCGATTTTCAATCCGCGCGTGCACCGCTGTCCGTGGTACATTTTGGAGAAATTACATCCAGCCCTCCGTGAGTCTCCCACTTCCAATGGCCAGCTCGGAGGTCGACCAAGTAGCATCCCCATTTGTTTCCGACGTGTGGGAGTATGAAGGTGCACCAGTCAAGTTGCTGCTACGGGTAAGGTTACCCCAATTACCGACACTCCCTGAACGGACGTGGCTACTACGTGGCATTGCATTATTGGCGGACACACGTTCATTCACCATTGTGAATGATGACGTCTGATTCGGGGCAGATGGTGTTGAAGGAGAGGCAAAATCAAGATCAACATCGGTTCCGTTAAAGGAATGACGAGCGCTAGGATTGTTCGACGAGGTCTTACTTAACCGCTGTGGGGGAGAACATGAGTCACCTATCTCCCAAACGTTCTCATCAACCGCACCTGATTATAGCCGACGATGTCCAGCCGGCTTGCATTATGCCTTCCGAGGTCAGGACCAGCCGTCAACGGAACGGGAGATTTCATCGAGGTCTGCTCCGGATGCGAAAGCATCAAAGCATTACTCGCAAATGTTGGGTAAGCAGACTTGTTTTGCTTGGTAACGTTGTTCAGAGCGGACGTATCCACGCGAAGAGATCCTGTGGGTGGTCGGCTATTGAACAATCCACCATTTGGAGGTGAAACGTCCACTGGCGTGGCTTCGTTCTTCCTCTGTATGCGTTGCAGAATTGAAATTGAGGAGTCGTTAGGGTCACTGTTTGATCGCTCGCGGCTAGCGGTAGTGTTTGCGGATGGTGGAGGGGCTCCATCAGCGCCAGGTGCGACACCCGAGACCGGCAGCTCAGTGTGTATGAAACAGCATCGCTTTCCATATGGACAGGCCCCAGACACCCAAAATGTCTACAGAGCACGTGAGCATACATCAAGATCATTACGAATTTTACGTACCCTACAAATTTCGGTCTTGTACTGCAGAAATAATTGGTTAACGATGGAAACGCTCCGAACCTGGAAAGATTACAATTACCTTGGGGTGTCGAGCCACTGTGCGGAGCTCTTCCTCTCCATGAGCAAACTGGCATTTCGCACCGTACCGGCAGGTCCCTTTCTCCTCCCAAGACCTGCATAATTCCGTTTTGTATAATCCTAGCTTGCGGTTGTTTGCGCTGGGCCCGCCACCAGTCTGTGAGCCTGTACTAGAGCTACCAGTGTTTGTAATTCCTATCGTCTGGTTGGGTAAAGCTCCATACGGTCCGGTAAACTGAGCTTGTAACCGGTTCACGGCTGCAGCCACATCTGGGGAGTATCCATCGGGCGGTCCATAGAACTGATTGGCATATAACCCTATGGCTGCTGGCGCTACGGTCGGAGGGTATAAACTATGAGCAGTTGGCGCAAAAGCTTGGTTGCCCAAGAGGGCGAGGGCAGCAGCATCTCTGAGCGCAGATGGGTCGGACGCCGAGTGTTGGTGGGTAGCCCGGAATACGTTGTGCTGTTGTTGCACCCGAGTAACAGCTGGGTGGTTACCATCTGCATGGGGTAGGACCATATCGTAAAGCTGTTGTGCGGTACCCAAAGAGAGGTGGGGGACATGGTTCGCCGCATAACCAAGACCAGTTGGGTTGGGAAGTAAAGACTGCGGAGGAAACCCACGCTGGGGCTGGCGATAGGCGGTAGGTGGGACTCCATCGGCTGGACGACCTTGAACAAAGTGCTGAGGGTTTCCAGGAATGCTCTGTGTAGGAGGGAAAAAAGTTCGCGGCCCTGCCACATAATCAGCTTCCGCATCAGCTACAAGAGGTCCTGATACGGTGCGATAACCGTATTGTTGCTGACCACGACCGAAAGCGCCCGTACTAGCTAACGAAGGATACGTCGGCTGATCGGGTGAAAAGGGCTTATCACTTGAGCCTAGGAGGTCACGATAGTGGGAAGAAGACCACTGGTGAGGGGGGAGAACTGTGTCTCCTGGTTGAATTGTTCCCAAATGTTCCTCGCCTGCGTGCTTAAGACGACGCAAATCAGCCGACGACAGTCCCCCGCTGAATGAGTGCGGACGCTCCTTCGCTTCACCACCGGCCGCGACCTTCAACTGGGGCGGTCCCCGTAGGGTGTGGCTGGCAGAAGACAGCGCAGAATCGTGAGAGTCTAGGGTATCCGTGGAGGATACTCGGGAGTGAGAGGGCGAAAGCTGATGATCCGAACCATGCGGAGATGAATCGATGCTGGCCTCCGAAGCTGTTTCCAGGGGGCTAGCTTCATTAAATTGGACGACTGCTGCAGCGGCAAGTTTGGATTGAGGCGGAGTCTTCATGGGACCATGAACATCGTCTGGGAGTTCTGTAACTGAACCAAGTTTCAATCTGGCAATGTCCTGCGCAAGATCCCACTCCGAAGCTGCGCCAGCATCAATTAACTGGCCAGTCCCATTGAATCGCCAGCGGTGGTTAGAGTTGTTGGAGACGGTGACATGACGCTCAGAACGGTTTGATTCTGGTGCGTAGCCTGAGTTCTCAGAGATGCTGGTACGAGGCATGGGAGATGGTTTCTGAACTGGGAGAAGAGACGTAGACCGAAAGTTCGAAGACAATTCTGTGGGAGATTCTTGCGTTGCAGATAAATTCCAACTTTTCTGGAAATGCACTGGCTAAGTAAACCTGACACGCGGTATGCACGAGGACTTGCCTCTAGTGCGATTTCGGTATTGAGTCGTCGTGTATGCGTCCAGCCAAGTGTGCTGGATGGTTGCGCACGGGTGGGGAAAGATATCGATGCTGATTCGTGTGCAATGTACAAACTGTCCGTTGATGCAGTAGTACTGGCGACCACCTTTTGCATTTAAATCTGGGAAGTCGAAGGGTTAGACATTGGTAGATGGCAGAGATGGGGAAGGGCTCACCAGTAAATTAGAGTGGATGTGCGTCCAATGATGAATGCAGGATAAAAAGGTGCTTGAATTGGTATGAGACAATAATCAAGTGATGCTATGGATATAGGATACGATGCTGAGCTGCGTAATTGACAAGATAGATAGGGCCTTCGTCGACCTTTTGACCAGCTGAGGGGTAGAAGGACGAGCAGCAAAGATCTAGGAAGAAAGCACAAGATAGGTATAAAAAGATGGGCGGGAACGAGGCGTCAAGGGGTCGTCGTGAGCACTCTGGTCGCGTGTTGTGGATCAGGACTCAGGCAGAGCCGCCGGGGGTACGGAGAAGCTGATGGTGGTTGAGGGTTTTGTGGGTAATGGTAATGGAACGAGGTAAAGGGGAGGCTAGTAGGACTGTGCAGGGTTTTGATCGCAACGTGCCCTTGTCGAGGCAAATAATTATGAAGGATGGGTACCCGCTGGAGCAACTAGAACACGATACGAGCACGTTCAAGTGCTCGACGTCGTCGTGCTGAAACCTGAGGCCTGAGGAAAGACTTGCAAAACACTGTCGCAGAGCGTCGTCGTGGAGCTACAGGAAAAGACGAACGATGGCTAGGCGCACTGGTTTCGCCAGTCGTGTCGTAACAGCCGGAGCGGTTACTAATAACGGCTACATTCCTCACCGCCATCAACGCGGCGCAGCGCCGTCACTCTCATCATCCACCACGCTCAACGACGACGATCACCTCCACTCCCTCTCGACATGCCCAGCACGGACAGACGCACACGCGGGCCACACCCCGTCACAGCTCTTCCGCCAGCGTGTGTACCCACGAGCGATGGCCCCAGCCTGCGCGCTAATCCCAACGTACCTGCAACACGTGTGCTCACACGCCCCTCGAAATTCAACCGCAGTAGTTCCCCATTCGACCTTGACTGAGCATTACAGTCACTCTCGGCCCGTGTCTGTGGAGCTTCGCACTCGCGTCGGGCAGCAACCCTACAGGCTGTATGTATTCTCCGTGCACCTGTGTATCCCGTTCTTTTACGTGGACGGATCCGATGACATGGAGGAGGAGGTCCGTGATGAGCACGCTGCCAATCCTGAAATGCTTCCGAAATTCGCGGACTTTGAATCCGCTCGCCCTCTGGTGAATTTTCTCTCGACGTCGTCTTGCACCTCTGCGAACGGCGTGGGATTCACCCGTACCGTACGCGAGATTGTGATTCGGGGATCAAATCATCAGCGCTCGAGTTTCAACATTATTAGTGCCATCGGCTAACGTCCGCATTCAATCAAGCTACAAACGGATAGCGACACAAGCGGATGACACATTTTCTCTGCGGACTCGCCGGGTGAACATCATCTCAGAACCGATATCGACAAAGGGGTCACATGATGATCATATCTGAACATGCGGACCCCACGAGGTCCCGAATTTCAAGTCTCATGGCCAGGAGGAATGGCACGAGGACTATCCCTCCTCCATCTGCAGCCTGCATACCCAAGAGTCAAGAGAAGCCGGCCTTAATCAACCCTTTTCCAGTAGATTGTTTGTCGTAAGGGTCGGGCATGGAAATGAAACACAAGTCTATTTGTTCTGGTGGGCGACCTGAACGAACAAGGCGTCAAGTACATGTGTATATCAATGGTCACATATCGACTATATGTGCGTGTCACCCAAACTTGCCTCGGTTCACTGTGCGAACGCATAGAATCAAGCATCTACCGAGTCATAATCGTAAGTACGCTCTCACAGAGCTAGGGTGGTGATCCCTTACAATACGATGTGCCAACCAGCATGGTGGAAAGGCTTTGCAACTGATCCTCATCAAACGACAATTGGTCTTTATGCCATGTATCCTAGTCCAACGTTCAAATGCGTGTCTACATAGTCAAAGTAAATGTCATACCTGGTGTGTCTACGTAGAAGACGTGGCGTTTAGGTGTCAGTCGATAGTCAGGAATTATTCGTACCTTCTTGAATTCGGAGGCGCAGTGACGTATCGTCGTTGAAATCGGAGGGGGATCGGCCGCATGTCGGGCAAGTACTAAAGGTATACAATCCGTTAGAACTGAATTACAAGCGGCGTGGTGATGATGATGAAATGGGTGCATCCGACCTTCTGTAAGAGGAGGCATCCACGATTCAACCGAGTAGGGGAAGCTTTCAATCAAGGCGCAAAGCCCAAGGACAGCAGAGTGCAATTTCCTCATCGATTCACCATAATTAGGTGCCGATCGCGAGGGCAGCTTGACTGTACGAGCCAGGGAAATGAATCGATTCTATTGTGGATGTGTCAAGTAGTTTCCAAAGATTTGTCATGTATTACCTGCCTTGAGGGGTATGATGTTCTGACGCTGCGAGCAGCGTACTATACCAGATAGTGTCTTCGAGGACATCTCGCGAACTTCTACATTCTCATCTGCTAGACATTCAAGGAGTACATCCATGACCTTTGAGACACCAGTGGGAGAGATCATCAATAGATTACGATAGAAAAACATCACCAGTGCTGGTAATGTATGTAGCCGGATGCGCCAGGACTGTGACAGTCCCATTATATCTCAACTACAAGTGAGAGCTGCTTCACATACCTTGGAAAATTGTATTGCTTCCACCAACTTCTCTAGAACGGCCTCTGCAAACGTGGCTGGCAAGTAAACACCAGACATCACCTGCAAAATTGCACTGCTATATTTCTGCAATTCTGTATTGTCATTGAGCTCCGACATGTTAAGCATTTCAGGCCTGCCAGCATGAGCAACTCTTGCGACAGTTCAAAAATGGCAAACATACAGCATCTTCATGGCTGAGGGATATGCGAGACATGCTTCGGAACCATGGAAAGAAACCCACAGCCACAACAGCACTTCGAGGAGGGTTAAGGGACATCACATCCAGTTGCGTATAACTCACTTGTGAGACCAACTTTATCAAACTGGTTGCGAATCAGATAGCATCGATGAATTCATGGCTAAACACTCACCTGAGACTGAGATACTCGCGGAGGGGGGAAACGCTGATCCTTCCACTCAGCAAGCTGCTGAATAATTTGCTGGAATCGATCGTCGAAAACACTTTCTCTGCAAACTTGCTCAGTATAGTCAGACAAAAGTTTAGAACGTACTCGCCGAGTACCGAGGGGGTCCTGAGTCTCACTACAGGAAGCTAACAGTGCAGCCACCGAGGGGTACGACGGGCACCATCTATTCCTTGCAATGACAAAAAGAGCACTTGCGATAGTGTTCCGAATCTGTGCAAGTTTTCAAGTCAATTGGACGCGGAGACCAAGCATACCAGATGACACACCTCTGCATAATTGGAGTCAGCGTTGTCGAACAACAGCGAAACATATTTTTCTGAGATCGAATTAAATCGAACCCCCATGGCATCCATTAATACGACGACGACATTTAATGTTTTCGTAACTAAGATGTTGTGAGTAATGCAGCTCGAAAGCCATAGTTATGTTGATATACCTGCAAATGCTGAGTCTGCCTGGAAGTCTAGTTGTAAAGACAGAATCCAATCCACCAGAGGCTTATTTCGGCGAGGATCGCGGTCTTCCAGTACCGTCTTCGCACCGAGCAGCTCAGGGAGGTGGTACGGACCGCTGTGAGGAGCACTTACTTGAAGAAACGAGGTCCAATAGACCACAGTATCTGGTCGAGCCTGAGTGAGGATGTGGTCGAAGCGAGGTACAAGCCAAGTCCACAAGACATTAAGACTGCGTTGGGACCAGTGTTTGGATCCTATGGCACTTAAGTACATGGAGATACAAGTTCCAATTAACATACCGCGAAGCAAGCCGGTCAAGATTTCAGCGGCCGCAGCCTGTTGGAATTTGTCCGTATTGGTGAGTAGGGGCTCTACTATGTAGAGCAAGTCTTGTAGGGTGGAATCCCCAAACATCTTAGCTGTGGGTCATTCTTATGTCAACCAATATTTGACCTGTTTGTGTGAAACACGGACCGATAGACTTGACAAACAAAACATTTTCTGGGCGCAAGTCGGAAGCACCGGCATTATTCTCTGTTTCCTGGCTCCATAATGTAGCCAGCTTAGAGTAGTAGTCTTTACCAATGTACTTGCTTATGATGGCCAACGACTCGGAAGACGATGTGTCCCACATGGTGGGTTGCGTAGAGTCGGGCGTGGCGTATCCTCGGATGGCGGTGGTCCACGTCAAAAATCCGGTCTCGAATTTATCAACAAAAGGGTCACTAGAAAGATGTCAATGCAGGATCGGTACATTGATTATGCTTACTTGGGCCCTAGCACAGGCTTGTGGAGGGTGCTTAAGAATTGGGTGTGATCACTAATGGTAATTTCCATGGATAGCGGGTTTCGCCATTGGCAGAGCCAAAGTTCTTGGTCATTCTTTGCGTAGGTCCTCATTTTGATGAAAAGTGATTCTCGTACGATACCCCTGGGAGTAATGATCATGTAAAAACCATGGTATGCAATAAAAAGACAAATAGCCCTTACTGCTGCGCATTCAGCCGGATCAAGGGCTGGGCACTTGTCGTTTGCTCCATCAGGAATCTCACCACATTAGGCGGTGTGGGTGCGTCTCGTCTCATGAGCCCGAGAATGAAGTTAATGGCTATTTGGACATATCGCCACTGTGAATAGGTGGTTGTGAATTGGCAGTATGACAATAAATGAGGAACGAACATGAGTTGTAGGGCGGACAGCAATGTCAAGCACTGATTTCAGCTAGGAAACATGAGAGGGATCGACATTGCCCAATGTTAACCTAACTCAAGTAGGCGTAAACTTACCGTATGCTCATGCTCCTGGAGTTGTTTCTGAGTTCTCTTAGGGGCTACTGCTAGGGCAGTCCTCCGCAGCTCGTCGTCGATATTACGAGCATCTAACTCCACTTCGAGATCGCGGAGGGCGACACTGACTCTAGGAATGTCCGCAGAGTATCCAGCTGTGCGGATGGCCTCTTCGTTGAGGTGAATGAGGCAGTCGGAGGAATTCGTCGAGACCAACTTTTGGATCGAAGGCTTCCAACAACGTCGTGGTCAGTCGAGATATGGTGAGTACATTAGATCTATACCTTTTCTTCCTGTTGACATTCCAGTAAAGAAAGTAAGTACCGCCTTTGCAACGTCTGATCTGCGAGGGTATGAGTCTAGCGACAACAGACACTTAGTATCATACCAGCCATTATATATGCAGCTTTTCCGATGGAATGATTCAGTGTGGAGAATAGTAGTGACATATAGAGCAACTCACTTGTTCCTTTATTTCCTAGCACGTAAAGAGCGCCTTTCATGCGATCTGGGTTGTTCCCCTTCCCCTTGTCTAAAGAATCGAACATTGTTGGCAGAATGTATCTCGTGGATCGTACGTAGTACTGTCCCCATCATCAGTTTGCGTACGAGCACGGCGAGAAGTAGCTTACACCACATATGTTGTGTAGGACATTTTGCGCGAGACTGCAGGAGAGTTAAGACAACAATCCGAGGGGACAATCATCTACGTACCGCCGCACCCGGGTATACGGAGACAAACAAAGCTCTGCCAGGTCGTCCTTTAATAATCGATCGTCCAACTCCGAGCGTCGGCGATACAGAGCGTGCATGTACAGGCGGCTAGAATGGTAGAGTTGTGCCCGCTTAACCCAGACAACTCGTGTGTTGTCTTTTTGACGCGTAGACATACGATTCACTCTGAACAGGACAACTTAACTACCACCAGCATCGAAAACGAAAGACTGTACGCACTCTCGGGACTGGGAAAAATTCTTCTGTAAAGTCGTGAAGTCTCCTCTGCTCATCCCATAGTCGAGGAAGAACGTATCAAGGGCTTTGACTACCGCAATCACAGCATCAATGTGGTCTTCCTCGTCTTGATCTTGGCACAACTTCGTCGCAGCAAGGTGAATGATATTCCCGAACCGGGTCCGCAATTTCACGGCACGCTGATAGCGTGGATCTCGTGGATCGGTAAGTACTATTCCTGCTTGGACATCCAATTGGTCGACGATGAGTCCTTCTACATCCACATCCATGTCGGAACAGGAATTAGCAACTTCTTTGGGAGCCTCCTTGTAGATCGTGGGCATGCCATTCCAGACTGCCTTGGAGAAAGCCATATACCTAGTCTCACAGACATTGGTGGAGTTACAGTCAACCCACACTGCATCACCCACCGACAGAAATCATTGCGGGCAACACTATCCCATCTACCAGAAGAGTTTACGAGGTCCTCAAGCTTGTCAAGTGTTGGAGAGGCAATGCGATCTAGGATTTGAAGTACGAAGTCCACCTCCTCCGAGTTTGGAACTGGAGCATTTCGAGTAAGCATTTCAAGAGAACTGGTGCAACGGTGTTATCTTACCATGCCACTCGATTTTAACATCTTTAGGTTCACAAAGATGCCCCCACTGCGTGCTGTGGGCCTTGTTGAAGTCTGAAATAATTTACTATGTATCACAAGCACGAGCAACACCAAAACTCCTACCTGGGTCTACCCATCGATCACTGTTGACGAAATGATTGTTGATAGGGTAGACTGTTGTCAGTGTGTGGAACACTCGTGATACCAAAGCGGCAGTCCCTGAGTACCCCCTCTCGCTCTTTGTCTTCTGAAGTAAGAGCGACAGAAGCCCAATAACTGTATCTTTATGCTTGAGTAACTGTAAAAATGACGTCAGATAATGGTTTTCAAGGTTTCCTCCCCATAGCTCACAGCAAGACCGCCATACCCTAGGCATCCTCTGAGGATGGCCATATCTACCATGGGAAGTTGAGTAATGGATGCGCGTGTTGAGGATCATATGTAAACTAATGCTCACTCCAGTGAAGGGTCGTGTCAGAGGGCACGCTTTCATGTGTCGAGGTTGTCCGAATGCTTGACGCCCCGTGTTTCAGTTCCTCTTGTATCTGCGAAATACAGAAGGGTAAAAACTTGTCAATAGTTTGCTGAGGCTTTGCGCGCGCGAGACATGCAACGAGGTGTCCAAATGCCCTCACGGCATTTGACTTTGCGTTCGTTGTGGCGTAATCGTAGACTAAGTTGAGAACGAGGTCAAAGAGCTGATCGGATAGATGCAGACAAACGACGTCGGCCATGCTCTTTATAGACTTCAAGACTACCTCCTCAGTCTTACCTCCTGTCGTCTTCTTTCGGCCCCCTTCTTCTGGGAGGTTCTCGTACAGTGCAAGAATACGCCGAAAGAGATTCATCACCCAATCTGCAACGTTAAGCCTTCAAGAACCTTGATAAAAAGATATAGCAAGTACCTGCAAAGCCTAAAGTGCTTTCGCGGACAAGAGCACGCTCTTCTTCCCTGCTTAGAGCAATAAAGGGGGACTCAACGCCATCAGGGAGTTGTGTTTCGTCGTTGTCGAGCTCCATGAGATCTTCGCTAGGTGTGTCACCAGATAGCGCGGACCCGGATTGGTGCATAGAAATGTCGCCAACCTTGACATGCTGAATTACGCTGATAATGAATGATGTTGCGCATATAGTCTTGTTTGGATCATTCTGCACCCAAGGTGTCAAAGACAAATAGAGAAACGGGAAGAATGCGACAGACCAAATCGATACCTGGGACGCACAACTCAAGGAGAGGCAGAAGGTGCTTTTGACCAGGACGCCACACCTTCTCGGAAACCAAAGGGAGAGATATACCAGAAAGTATCTTAAGAACTGCCGTTGTCCGGTGTGTCTCGTTGACAACTTCTAACCCTCCGTAGGCACGTTCAAGTAGCTCTGGCATGACTAACGTGGGCTCGAGTTGTGCCATCACGCGCAGGGCTCCTTGGGTCATAGCGAGAGACAGCGGATCCTTCGAGAACATTGCAAGTAAGGCAGGTGTCAGGAGGCTAGTGACGAACGCTCGGCGGATCCCGGTCGTGAGACGACGGGTCTTTAGATTCTGCATCAATGCGACAGCTCTGCAAAGTACCACGTGGAGTTCTTACCACTGGTGTACGACAGGAAGGCAGTTGTTCCTCGAACCAACGATCAGCAAAGTCGGCCGTCAAGCGTTGAAGGAAGCTCGTAAGCTACGGTCAAAATCAGGAAAGATAGCGTGAAAGTTGGCACCTACTCACCAACATCGTCCAATGACCGTGATTGGATGGATGGAAAAACGACTCTGTGCTGGTAATCAGGCGGTCTAAAGTGTCCATGGCTTTTGAACCCGCGAGATACGTTATCTGTCCACTTTGAGAAGACGGCGTTGCCGATACAGAGTCACCACGAATAGGGCCATCGACAGCCATGGAGTAAACAAACAGCTTAGCAAGAGCATCTACATCAATATAATGTTGGTTCCTCAACGCACACAAAGCAGCCTTTCAACATGCTCACTTATACGACTGATAGTTTTCTTGATTTTGGATCCTTGGCGGACTGACGCTGCATCCGCATGCGCAGAGGTCAGGTTGGGGTTCTGTAGGAAAATTGACAACCACACGGACAAGGTCAGCGTTAGAAGGTGCTCACTCTAGATTTCCCTACAGGAACATCTGAAAACGAGGATGAGGAATGTGGATGTGACAGATATGTGGTTAGGAACCTACACATAGATTCGAACCCCTTGCTGACCAGTAAAGACCATTCCTGTTCGGACCATATACCCACATCCTTCCACTGTGCACCACCCTCTTCACCAAAGTTACCGGCTTTGCCCGCAACATGTTCCTCCGCCAAATTTCCAGCCAATTCGAGGAAACGGTCGTCCATAGAAAAAGAGTTGAATGCCTCCCATAATTTGAAGACAACAGGAAGGTAGAGGTGCGGATGAGAGGGAGGGAGGAACGAAGTCAACACGGGAATCATGGTAAGTGTTGTCTGCATGAAGCCAGCGTATATAAGTGACGGATACTAGCGAAAAGGCGGTGGAGCTCACGTTAGGAGTGATCATGGGCAAGAAGGTGCTGAGCATGTCGGGGATGTCGTCGGCAGGAAAGTACGGTTTGCAACTTTCTGCAACGTAGAGCAAGATGTTGTTCAAATTGCGACTAAGAAAGGATGTCAATAAATAAAACAAAAACGTAGGACATAAGTGTTGCACACTTGGTTTGGCCAAGACGCTTCTTTGGAAAGAGCTCCTTGTAAAGGAGCTGCCAAAGAGGCCACCAGGAAAGATGTAGATCCGTGGATTCAAGCCTGCGTTTTCCAATCTTGCCGAGGAGGCGAGAGATCATGTCCGCCCAACTTCGGATGACACGGACGTCCAACCCAGGAATGAGACATAACTCGTAATAAAATCTAACAAGCTTGGCGCGAGTAGAGGTCGTCATGGGGTAGCGCAATTGCAGCCAACTACGCAGGATGAGAGAATTGAGGGTAAGGGAAGGGGACGGAGACTTGCCATTGTAACATTGCATCCCAAGTTGTGAGGACAGACCAGTTCTTGGACTCGGCACATATAACAAGTCTTGCTATAATGTGCTCTAGTTTGCCCTGCATCACCTGGAGAGGCTCGCACTTGTAGGGCAGAGCATCGAGATAGACAGCAAGGTTGGCTCTTTGTTTCTCATAGGAGGACTGGTCTGGGACAAGAGCAGACATCTCCTCAGCAGGGGAGTCAAGGACATCGATATCGTCCTCGTCCATTTCGAGGCTCTGGATAGAAAAGTTACCAGAGCCCAACTCGGCGACGATGCTGGGCAGGGATAGATCAAGGGCAGCCATTGAGATGGGTTCAGATGAAGTAGGTGAGAAACTGGAGGAAAGGGGACGAGACGTACGACGGGGGACGAGGATGGTCTATATATACTACTGTGTGTGTGCTGACGCGTCCTTTTCTTTCTGGGGACGTATTGCGTATGCGATCCTGCTCGAGCGACGCCGGGCGAGACGCGATTGAGCAGCCACCCGCGCACGTGCCCTTTGACATGTACCGCCCGCTCCTGAGCCAGTGCTACGCGCGTCGCCCCTCCGTCCTCTGTGGCGTCGTCTCCCTCTTGTCCGCAGCATTCGCGTTCCACGCGACCACCTCAGCCCCGATCCGCCTTGATGCCCCCTGCAACACGAGGCAGGACGTGGTAGGTGAGCTTTTCGTGTGACCACACCCTCTCCATCTCTCCTCAACCTTGTCCGACCTCAGTCGACCCTGCCACCTCCGTCGAGTTTCCAAAGGAACTTCGAGTCCAATCCAGGTTCCCCCTGCCTCCGCACACTCTCCTGGGGGTCGGTGTACGGACAGTCTCTTTTCTTGGTATCAATGTCTATTCCGTCGGGTTCTATGCTGACCTGACAGCCCCCAAACTCAAAGTACGTTTCTCTTCGCGCGCATGCACATAGATACTGACCCTGGAGAACACTGCAGCAGATCCCCATCAGTGCCACACCCGAGGAGAAAATCAACCATATAGTCCGAAACACTTCGTGTGTCCTCCGCATCGGTGAGACTATTCCGTGTCTATCCCGAAACTGTCTGCACATCCACGCCCAGTACCGACACGTCACACTTCGTACACCCATCTGCGTGATGGTTTTGTGCGTGCTTTGACAGCACGTCTCCATCTTGCCAAGTCTCGCGGAGCCCTTTCCGCTGAAACGGAAGCTACCGTACAGTCTCCTCTTCGCAAACTCAAATCGATCTTTCCCACTACCAAACTCTCAAAAGGTTATCCCCTCGATGTGCACCTCACCGCACCCACCGGAGACCCAGCCCGCCAGAGAAATTTAGTGTTTTCGGATTTGGGCACTGTCGAGAGTGACTGGGTCGCCGAGGAGTTTGCATTAGCATATTTTGAGGGAGAAGGGATTAGCCCACCGGTGACCACTACTTTCTGTTGGTTGAAAACCCCGCTAACACGCTAGTTCAGATGAAAAAAGCAATTGTTGAACGAGTGGGTGGCATTGGGAACTAGATTTGTACATGGATTGAGATGGGCAGATCCCGGCCGGACAAAGGTCTCTAACTGTTTACAATCTTAACGTGTTATCATCCCGTTTAGCTCAGTTGGTAGAGCGCGTCACTAGTAATGACGAGGTCAGTCGTTCGAGTCGGCTAATGGGAATGTTTTTGATCTCGCCAAATGTATGTATGCTCAATTGTACTTGTAAATTGGTTGTGGCTACAACTTTTTGAGTGATCCCACCGCAGGCTTGTATTACAACATTGTCCCTGATGATATCTACAAGCTCACTTGCCCGCTTATCGAGGTTCAAGTCCCTCCCGTACCGGCCACCACTATACAGACCTTTGCGCTCGCTGCCCACGGCGGACAAGAATTCGCTGATATCCAGAACATATACCAGTGGCCGTGGCAGCACCCCATCTTCTCTGCTCACTTCCGCCCTCGACCAGAAGCAAGGGACGTCTCAATTGGGCAAAGAGGACTCGGTTGGGCCATTCCAGCTCGGTATCTCACAGGCAGCCTTGAGGCGCGGGGAAAAGGCTAAGAAATGGTCAGAATTGAGTGTCGGTGGTAAGGGTAAGTCTTGTTCGACATCCGGCAAGACTTGATGTCGCCCCTCGGAGAGTGCACTTTGGCTGATAGTCATACGTTCCAGTAATACGCACAGCCCAACGTACTACCAACTTGACTGTCATATTACTCGGTGCCGGACTGTCTGCTGTGCTCGTCTACGCACTTACGTCGGAACTCTTTTCGAGGAACTCGCCCACTGTGCTTTATAATGACGCTTGTGAGCGAATCAAAACTTCCCCCACAGTAAGTCCATCCTCAACGGAGAATCGAACATTCATTAATCGGGTGGTAGGTTGCCGGGTATCTTCATGCTCCCCTCACCTTCCACAACAACCCACCTTCTTCTGTGCGTCCGCGTCACCGGCATCGGCGTGTGGCATCACAGGTAGTAGTCGATTCCTCCGGCCGGGAACACATGCTGTTAAATTTCTACATCCGAAGTTCCTCTTCGGCGAAGCTCCCAACGGAGGATGAGAAGGATGGCCAATGGATCAACTATGTCGATTCGCTGGCCTCCTTGACTTTTGAGGACACCAAGGAGATAGTGTCACCCTTTATCGACTCGGCAAGGAACGCTTTCAAGTACCTCAGAGGGGACGCTGTCTTTTCTGTGCCACCTCCTGCGACCACGGACATGGAGAAGAGTAAGGGGCAGGAAAGAACCGAGGAACAGTCTTGGTGGGGACTAACAGGCTTATTCTCTGGACTGCGCGGGCGGAGATCACACGACGGAAGCGGCCATGGTGTAGGGGCAGCTTGGACGGAGGGGGAGGTACATGCAGATCTCGTGAGGGTGCGTCGGGCGATTTCTCAGGTATCGACTCAGCCACGGTCCGTTGCGAGAGTACATAGCGTGCCACATGAGTACTCGCCGTGCTTACGTTCCGTGCACCACTCTACTCCTGCACTCATGATTATGTTTGGTGGCCATTGCATACTGACAGCGTGATTTAATAGAATGATGAAGGATATTTCGTGTTTCGGTACCTCCTTATAGACATACCAAGTGCGTATCTTGTTTGCCTCCACGAGAGACCTTCCTGACCCCGATGTGGTTTCTAATTGGACTTCGTAGATTCGGAAAGTCGTAACCCGATCAGGGTATTTGTCGAGCGGGTACCAGGTGTTCGCGAGAATGAGCCTATTATGCGGTTTCATTCGTCCTGAGCACACGCACTGGCGCCGAGTGCCCACATCAAGGGTTGGGGATGAAACTAGTCCATACTCGGATGTAGTCGCCGTGCGCCGATATAATGCATACTATTACAATGAAACCCAACAGGTAGCGTGACGGATTAATTAAGAATCACGACGGATGGAAATGTCAAAGCACTATACGTGGGCATGGATGACGAGGTACATGGAACGCCTGGAAGAACATGTACTACTCTCCGAAAAGCTTCTGCACGCGTTTCAAGACGGAGTCCTTCTCGGGGTCTGTGGGGGCGTGTTGTGAATGAAAAGCAAATGCGGCGAGCGGTCGAAGCGAGTGAAAGGGACACGTACCGTAAGGGTGGTCCTTGGATGGGATTTCGAGGAGGGTGGGGAAAGCCTGCTGGTACCGATCGACCGTCGGCCTGATCTTCTCTGCAATCTATATCAATTAAGATGCATCTCATCAACGCAGACATCAAGGGAGTAGAGAGTTACGGTACGCACATGTTGGTTAATGAGCAGGATTGCTACATCCTTGCGTTCTGTGAACTCCTGGAAAGCTGCCTCGATGGTCGAGATCTGGGTCTCTGGAGAAGGGTTAGAAAGAAAAGGAAGGGTGGGGAATGCACTGGCGAGCGCACTGGAATCGACGACGAGAAAGTTCTTCTTCTGCTGCTCGTTGATGTGGCCGACGCCGGCGAGCAAAAGACCGGTGATCGAGTCCTGTGGTAAACTTGAGCAGGCAGAGGCGACAGTGATGGGGGATGTACTTCGTCGCCAATGACCGCGATCAACGTTCTGTCCTTGAAGGAGGAGGTGTGCGCTGTCATACCGAGCTGGAGCCACGACGCTTGCCGATGGACATCTTCAACCGCAGCCCGTCCATATCTGAAGACACGCTGCTGTATGCACTCTACCCCCCGCCTTCGCTCGCGGACAGCGCTTCGTGCACGTCCCTCGCTGCGTGCATCCACGATCTTGTCCCAACGCTCCTCTGGCACCGCGACCCCTTTCAGCTCAAGATTGCGCCAGATCCAGATGCCCGCCGCGGAGAGGACAGAAACGTTCTCGAGGGTTGCATGCGCGTCGGCGACGCCGTCGACGACGAGTGGTGCGTTGTCTGGCTCCTCAGAGAGATCTCCAGGCGGTGGGACACCGTCATCAGGTCCGCTCATGCTCCCTCCACCTCTCATCCCCTCCCCCATCTGATCCACCCTAGTGCCTCTGACTCGGATGGCGAGTTCTTGCTCATCGAGGCAGCCGAGTTCCTCCCCCGATGGGTGAACCCCTCAAACGCGACCAACAGGGTACGCACTCCCTCTCCAAGCGGTGAGAATCGCCAGCTAAACTATCTCTTTCTCTCTTACGCTGCAGGTATGGATACACAATGACCGTTTGCATCTCATTCCCCTTTCGCATATTTCTCCTCCCAGCAAGCCCAGAAAGCGTCCCCGCATTCCTGGTGGGAGGGAACATGGGAGCGAGGACCACTTTACTGCTGACGAAGAGGACGGATATATTGCCGTAGAAGACGCGCTTCCTCTCGTGCGGGATGCATCCGTCGATACTCTTGCTCCCAAAGCGGTCGAGGATATCGTATGGAAGCGAATTTCTGGCTATCCAGACGCTGCGCGCAATCATGTGCATACGACCATGGCCTACCTCCCTGTCGACATCGCCCGTGCACTCACCGTCGACCAGTCGTTGATTCAGAAGCCCATCGAGACATTCTACACTCGCGATGCACTTCAACTTCGCGTGAGTGTGGGTACTACTTTTGGTGGCATGTCTTGACGGGTCGCATCGCCGTAGGCTGCTCACAAAATGGCACGCTTTCCGCCACGTCCAAATGTTCTTTACAGGGTCAAAATGACACGAACTGCTTATGCCCAGCTGTTGGGCCAAAAGTTCTATCCACCCAAGATTTTTGGTAACTTTAAGGAGAGAGAAGGCACGGCCGCCTGGCGTTGGCGAGATGTTGGCATGAAACTGGTCAGTCCCCTAACTTGGCTGGTCTACTCAACCACTCATACCCACTTTTTAGGCTTGTGGATTCGAAATGTTGTTCCAGGAGTCCAAAAATCGTCCAGACGTTGTAAAATCAACCACGGAAGCGCTGATATCCTCCGTAAGTATTATGTAGTAATCTATTCACTTCGGGTTCGTCTCACGTCCACCTTCCCGCCAGGCTGAAGTATGCAAAGATGCCCTTCGCCGTTCACCAGATTACAAGGCATACTTGACCCGTCTCGTTGCTATCGGTTACTTCCGCAACGAAGTCGAGGGTTCACAGGCGTGGAATGAACTTGAGAAAAAGGCAGCTGAAATATATATTGAGACCCGACGAGAAGAGTATGTTCACGAATTCCGACTTTGAGCATGCCCTTGGTTAAACAGACTACTTTTTGGTAGCGACATGTCAAGATCGTCGTTCGCAGCTTTGTTCAATGCCGCACTTTCCCGTGCCCCCGAAACGCTCTTGGATGCCGACTTAGCGCAAACGGAGGATTCAGATGTATGGATGAGTGTTGACGCCAGGGATTTCGACGAGGTACTTGAGCGTGCCATGCGCGCTGGTAAACCGACTGTAGAGACGCACGCCATGGAAACAGAAGGTGAGGGTGCGGAGGATGGCAGGGTCACAAAGCAACAAACGGACAAACTCCGCGATCTCGCTGCGAAAGTGGAGCGTTTTGTAGAAGGAAGGGGTGATATAGATGGCGCACGATTCGAGGAGTACGCCTGCCGTTCCCACATTGTGATTTGCGTCATTCTGACTTTTTCCGTTTGCCTCCTTGCGTCTGTAGCGAAACCTTTTCCGATGAAGATGGTACGGATAGCGGCGACGAAGACCTATTTAGTGACGAGAGATTCTCTGACTCGGATGACGAAGAGTCTGACGCAGAAACTCGAGAATTGACAGAGTCAGCTCGCCAACAAGTGATGGATAGCCTCGTTCCTCCTCTCCCGGCTTCCGAGTATGGTCAAATGCCCGCTTCTTTCAATACGCAACGAGTAGCCAAGACCACTATCCTGACTGAACAGGTTAGAACTGGACCCCCTGAAGCTGATACCGAGTCCAACGATATTGGTATTGGACAGTCTAGCCTGCCAGTGCGTGCGCGTCCGATCCGTCCACCACTTCTTCTGCGTGATAAATTCGACGGGGTGGATTCGGATGACGAGTCCTCCTCGTCAGACCCATTGGCTGGTGGTGACGATGAGGATGCCGAGTCAGAGGAAGACCGGCCTCAGGTGGTCGGCGAAATTGAGGTGGACATGAATGAAGAAGAGGCAGAGTTTCTCGAGTTTTCACGCCAAACCTTGGGCATATCTGACGCAATGTGGGATGATATAATTAAAGAACGACGAGGGCGAGGAGGTGTGTTTTGTTAAATCTTGCGATGCATGACGGAATGGCTAACAATAATATCAAGCGTTTGTACCAGCGAGTGTAACGACGAGGAAGGCGACAGTGACACCCAAGACAACGTCCGAACAACCTTGCCCGTCAGTACCAGGCACTCGTCCAAACACGAACCCCAATCTGGACTCCTTCGAGGCGGTTATGCAAGCCATGGACGCCGAGCTGTCACGTTTGCGAGAACCTACTGCTGGGTCAGAGCCACAACCCCACCGCTCACTGTCAATGAAAAAGGATAAAGGCAAGGCCCGTGCAGCTCCAGCAGATGTTGACGTCGACATGGATATCGAGGCCTCCATGCAAGCTGAATTAGAAAGCCTGTTGGAACAAGAGCACGGAGGAGAGTCGGACGAGGAAGCTGATGGGCCGAGCATGGATTACAATCTTATCAAAAACTTTCTGGAGAGTTTCAAAAGCCAGGCAGGGCTGCCAGGGCCGGTCGGCAGTCTCGCCGGAAGACTGCAGCCTGGCTGGACTCTACCTAGGGACGAATCGTGATCAAATGAGGGTATATGGTGTTTGGTGTTGCGATCCTCGCCTGCATTTTCATGTCGATTGTCCGCGAGTGTTGCTGTTATCTAATATTCAGAGGGTAGGAGGGCCGTTCGCTCCGAGGACGGGAAAGTTACGGTAGCACTGAGGCCAAGTGAAGTTTAGTAGTTGAATCTTATCCCATCGTTGCGTTAGTGAGAATGCTCAGGATGCATCGGTTCTCCAAACGGAACGGCCATGATACACGCAGTATTAATCTGTCAGTCGTCCTTTCGCACCCGTTCTCACTGCGCTGCTCAACGCCGAAATTGACAGTCAACACGTCGGGTATTCCAAGGCTGACCAAGTTCTACACACCGCTTCACCAGTCATCTCAGACAGTCATTCAAAAGATATTTTCCCTCATCTCGATCCGTCCAGCCGGGTTATGCAATTTTCTGGATGCACCCGAACTCGAGGCATTCCTCGGCCCCAAGGATGACTCGGACGAGCGCTGGCGGGTCGTGTACAGAAACTACGCCACATTGTACTTTGTGTTCGTTGTTGACGGCGCCGAGAGCGAGCTGGGGATACTAGATTTGATCCAGGTAAGCAGAGATCCATTCAGTGCAACACGTATCGTGCAACGGCGCCACAACGCCGGAACCCAAGGTATTTGTGGAGGCGCTGGACCGCGCGTTTGAGAACGTCTGTGAACTCGACCTCGTGTTCCATTTCGACGAGGTAGGCGTCCACGGCAAGGGACACTCCACACTGAGTCACATGGTGGGTACAGGTTCACCATATCCTTGCGGAGATTATCCAGGGCGGCCTCGTCCTGGAAACGAACGTGGAGGAGATTAGCCACTCGGGTGCGTGTTGGCCGTGTTCACTTTCCTTTTTCTCGGGTTATTTGTGGCATTTTTGGGCGGGAAGATACATGTCTTGTCAGATGGCATTCCATCGTTGTCAGACACTGACAGGACATCTAGCAAAGGCAGCGTCCAAAGCTCGCAAGGACTCGTTTGTGTCAGCGAATCCCCTCGCTTTGGGGACTGGCGTGGGGGGTGCTCGGAATGGTGCACTGCCGACACCGCTAGGGTGGTTGACGGACAAGTTGACGGGAGCGAGCGGACGGTAGATTCGCTAAATGGAGAACAAAGCGTGCGACGATGCTACCATGAGCTTGGTATCGCACTCCACGCGTGCACATATAAAAAGATCGTGTCAATGAGTCTATTACCGACTAAGTTGACAAGCACTCGGTAAGATAACAAGGGGACAAGATCATTTCTCTGGAGCAGCGATTTCGCAGGTTGTGTGATACTTGGAGTAGATAACTTCAATTCACGTCACCAAGACTGATGTGCCTATAATATGGGTCAATGGATTGGTCACGCGAGACAGAGAGGACGTGCGTTTTTTCTTCTTTTTACCGGCACCGGTGGGACCCTTGACAGGGGGGAGGTCCTGTGGACTCGGAGCAGTGGATGGCGCTTTTGGCGTTGGTGCTGTTTGGGAGGAAGGTGCGGTGGTCGGTGCGGGATGAGTAGACGCAGCTGCAAGGGCCGAGGGTGTGGCGATCTGGTCAAGAGGATGGGAACGAGACGAGGCTATGTCGGAATGCATCGCGGTTGTTCTCATAGCATGTATCATGAGCGCATTGTTTTGCTGCTTTTTAGGGACATGGAGCTTGTGCTTTTCGGGGGCATCGATGGCGGGGTCGTCAACATGCAAAACATCAAGGTTGGTTTTTTTGGGTGGGGTGTCGGGCAAGGATGAGTCGATTATGGGCCAGACAAAACCAGAGCGGGGGGTGTAATCGGGACGATGTCTGCGAAGGAGGTCGAGGGAGGACTGGAGGGCGTTTAAGGAGGTGAGCTGGATAGGGCGGTTGAGTGGCACGCAGGGAAAGGGGGGGAGGAAAGTACCAGTCTGTTTGAAAGCAGGGTGTAGACATCTGGTGATTGGTAGATGCGGTTGTTGATGATGAAGTAGGCGGCGAGGGGCCTGACTGGGAGGGAGATGCGGTCGAGGGAGAGGGGACAGACTGGGACGGACCTTGATCTGGGGAGAGACGCTCGCGTTTGTGGATGACGAAGAGGGAGGGAGGCGAGGCATGGGCGAGGGCAAACTCGATGCCGGTGAAGCGTCTGGGAAGGAGTAAGTGCGGGAGGAGATGTCGGGGATGGGCGGCGCACTTGAGCTCGTCTGCCTCGTTAAGGATGGGGGTGCCGGTGTGCATCGTCTGCATGCGGAGGACCTGGTTGTTGCTCTGCTTGTCGTAGAACATCGACGTCGCAAAGTAGTCAAACACATTCTCCGTGGAGAGTGGGCCATGTGCCTGTGTCGGTATGAGGGCATGCAACACGGTGAGCGGTTCCGTATCGACTTTCCTGTATCCATTCGTGCCAGATGAAGAACCGGTGCGAGTAGTCGTCGCCAGGATGGAGATCTTTGTCGTCCATGGTCACTCTGACCGCAAATTCCCGGGCCGGGCATCCTCCGTCGACATTCAAGCCGGGCCGTCCTCTTCCGGGTATCCGCTCCCTCCACCTTCCCAGATCTTGGCCGTCAGGGTCCCTCTTTCTCATTCACCCCTCTTTTTCCATGACTATCCAAAACACCTCGTCCGCTTCCTTCTCTTTTATTCCCACTACATCCTCGTCGGACTCGCGATTATAGCGACAGACCTCGCAGAGCTACTTGGCTCATAGCTTCCACGTTGCTCATTCTAGTCACCAAGGTCAACCCTGTCTGGTCCCAAGCCTTTCCCGATTTCGTGCCCTCTAATGAACTCTTCAAAACACAGCTAAATGCCGTTTACACAGACCCCCCAACCCGCCTCTACATCCATCTCCCCTCTTGACTTTGTCTTACCCAACCATCGGCATTGTCGATGCAACGGTCATACCCCACGGCCTGTTCCTAAGTTCTGATTTTGGCATCTCCCCTCAAGTCACTCTGCACTTCCTTCGCCCTTCGACCTCCTACGACAACATTGGTGCCCAGCCCCCGTTACAAGAGTTGCTCAGGATGATTCAACGGACAAATCTACGCCCCACGGACTGCGACAGAACAATTCTCTTTCGTTCAATTAAGTACATCTGACCCGTGTCATTGTGGATATTGTTTTTAGCCTGCTTGTTGTTGCTGTACCCATCAACTCTGCATGTGCGTTTTTCTTTTCCCGTTGACACAACAGTTCTTAATACGCAGTGTTCAGAACTCTCATACTTTCTGTTGCAGCACCTCACGACGCATCTCCTTCGTTATCGGTTGGTATTCCTAGAATGTATAACCTCATCCTTGATATCTTTGGCAAGGGTGAATCGTTAAATCCTCACGTTTTCTCTATTTACCACTCATCTTTTTCCTCAAGGACCGCCTTTCCTTTCGTTCGCACTCGTGTTTTCTAGCCAGGCGGCCAGTATCCACCCTCGAGATGCCGGACCATACGCCGACGATTGCTGTTGGTGCTATGCATCAAGACCCGTCAAGCACCGCACCGTCAGAACGCTCTGGGATTCGTATAGTAGAGGAGGTCACAGTCGCCGAGCCCGTGGATACTTGCGAAGCACAACCGCACGGTGACACGATCGATCTCGGCAATAGCCATGTCGTATCATCGGTGGTATATGTGATATGGATAATCATCTCCGTCGCTAATGTTTATGAAATTGTTGTCTCAGGTCTGTCTGGGCAAACATTACTAATGTATACAGAGACAATGTAACAGCTGTTGTACTTTAAACGGCATATTTGTGACTTGAACACGAGTACTAATCATACACGAATACAAACGACCCTTTCCGCGAATGTTTCACCTCATCAGAACGCAATCATCTCCGTGAGACCATCCATCTCTCGTTTGTAACATCGATGCTGGCTGATCTGGTAGGCGAAATTGGAGACAAATCCCTTCGACTCTACCTCGAGCTTGGGGAGATCAGCGATCATCGAGGTGGTGCTGTATCGCCCTGTGGAGACGACACCGTAGGATGACACCACTTTATCATCATGACCACCAGGAGCGAAGAGATCGATTTTGGGCAACTGGACGACTTCGCGTAAGAAGTCTACCGCTGGAACAGTCGACGAAAATCAGATACGCCATTGACTTTGCCAACATTATTCGCACCTTCACCGACAGCAGCAATAGACTTGCAGTGTCCAAACGTCTCCCTGACCCAGTGTACCACGCGACCATTCTTTCCGAGAGCCTTGACATGCTCCGCCCCAGACGGAATGTAGATGGCGTCGAATAAAGTTGACCGTTGACCTTCAAAGTGATGGTCCGCAAAGACTCCAGATCCAACATCTTGGCTGGCCATTGGACGAACATGCCCGCGCCGCGGTCCAACGATATGGCAGATAGCCTTGAAACTGGTCAGCGCAGTGCGAACAGCTTGCATCTCAACTTCATTGAAGCCGTCAGCAACCAGAATGGCGATACGACGGGAGAGAATAGTCGGTTCTTTCGGCATAAAGTCTCTCTGTGACAAGCCCTTACTCTTCTTTCCATGATTGGGACGACCGGGTTGACTTGGGACGTCGCCGCCTACTTTTGCAGCAACAGTCTTCGCGAGCTCGAGATCGATGTTATTGAGTACATTGATGTAAGACCTATAGACAACAGGATCCTCGCAGTGGCTCAGCTCGAAGGAAATGGCGTTAGTAAGGTGGGCCTTCTCATATGATGCGAGAGAGTTGAAAAAGAGCTGCGCATGGCTAAAGTGCTCTTTGAATTTATCGCCGCGCGCCCGCTGTTTAATTCCCTCGAGACGCTGCGCATACCTAGCGCCTTGTTAGCAGATCAGTATTAGTTTGAAAGTACAGCGTACTCGATATAACCTCCTTCGTTTACGGGGACGGGCTTCCCAATATTCTGGCGGTTAGGCCAGTAATTGATGCTGCTTTTGACTATTCGATGACGGGATTTACCATCTCGATTGTGATTCAACATTGGACAGACGGGGCGATTAATAGGGAGCTGAGAATTGGTCGATGTCATCAATGTGTTAATGAGGTTACGACAGTAAAATACCTCCTGGAAGTTAATCCCAAGTCGGGTTATCTGTGTATCGAAATATGAGAAGTTGCGACCTTGCAACAAAGGGTCGTCGCTGAATCCGATTCCCGGAACGACATGGCTAGTACAAAAAGCAACTTGTTCGGTTTCGGTGAAAAATTCGTTAACAACACGGTTCAAAACTAATTCGCCAATCTCTTCGAGAGGCACCAGTTCTTCCGGCCACATCTTCGTCGCGTCCAGGATATCAAAGTCGAAATCATGTTCGCGATCTTGGGGGATGGTCTGAATGGCAAACTTCCATTTGGGATACATCCCATGGTCGATGGCCTCGCTCAGATCTTTGCGGTGGAAATCAGGATCCTGCCCAGAGATCTTGAGTGCCTCATCCCAGAGAAGACTGTGGACGCCAAGTTCGGGGATGAAATGAAACTTGACAAAGTGACGATCGCCTTTGTTGTTCAGAAGAGTATACGTGTTGACACCGAAGCCTTGCATCATACGAAAGGAACGCGGGACGCCGCGGTCAGACATGACCCACATTACCATATTGGCCGCTAGTAAAATGTCAGTGGTATGAAAGTATAATGTATGTGCATGACTTACACTCGGGCTGGAGACCGACAAAGTCCCAAAAGTTATTATGAGCAGATTGACCGGTCGGTACTTCGTTGTGGGGCTCGGGCTTTACAGCGTGGACAAAGTCAGGGAATTTGATGGCATCCTGGACGAAAAAGACAGGAATATCATTCCCAACAATATCCCAATTGCCCTCTTGCGTGTAGAATTTGACCGCAAACCCTCGAACATCGCGGACTGTATCCTGCACAAAAGTTCGCAAATGAATGTGAGTGAAATAAATATCAGCATACATACAGAGCTTCCTCGCGCGCCTTGGACCGTGCTGAACCGAACAAACGCGGGTGTTGTGCGTGAAGAGTCTGTCAACACTGGTGCATACGTGTATTTTGATGCGCGGTTGTCATATACTTTGAAGAATCCGTGAGCTCCAGCACCACGGGCATGCACGACACGTTCAGGGATGCGCTCGTGGTCGAAGCGATGGACTTTCTCGCGGCCGATCTGATCCTCGAGCAACATTGGGCCGTTATATTCACCGCTAGAGCCGATCACCCTGAGCCTGGTAAATACGCGAATTAACCAACATGCAGAAACCGACTTATATGCCACGCACCAGTTGTCTGTATCAGAAACCTTGACGCCATGATCTGTGGTCAAATGCTCGCCAGGTCGTGGCTCTTGGATGTCACGTTGCAAGTCGACGATCTTGTCCGTGGAAGTCACAGCGGTGAAGGCTCTCTTCGCAGGTTCCACAAGAGAAGACATGATAGGGTGAAAAGAGGATGGCCGTCGAGAATGCCATTCTTCCAGTTTATATAGTCTGCCCCTGTGTCAGGAATGTTGCGTCAGTAATGACGACAAGAATCCAAGTGCAGGACCACCTTCCCACATTTAGATCAGCCCCTATATCTGCATGTAGCACTATATTAGATTTATAAACGACAAATTTTACAAAACAAATATAAGAATTGAATATCCAACCAGTCCACAAAAAAAAGCAGTCATAAGTGAATCAACTAGAAAAATGAGATGAAGTATATTTGGAAAGAAATATTACCTGAAAATCCTCGTCAAGGCACTGTACGCAGGCAGAGAGAGCTCGAGACCACGCCCGTCACTACGTTCGTGGTGCAACACGGACGGTGCGAAGCGTAATACATCGATAAAGATAGCGTAGAATGATATGATACGTCATCTTGGTGCGCAGTAAACGAATCAACCATCAACTACGACGAAGCGATTGGCGAAGTTGTTCGCCCGGCCTGCAAAACCGATGAGAAATATGGCCACCCCACCCAGGCCTAAATGAAACTTACGCATAGGACAGTCAAACTTGCGGAGAAAACAGGTCTTACTTGACATCGGTGCAATTGCACTGAGTGGCGCTACCAACCCAACCTTTGCCACAGTTATCACACCAACCCCTTGGACCATGTTCAACGCCGATGGCCTTGGTGGCCGCGGAAGGGGTGGAAGAGACAGACTCGTCACGGTGAATGCTAACCAAGTGACGGCCCAGATCATGTTTACGGCTAAACGAACGCCCGCATGAACGGTGGGGGCAAACATGGGGTTTAAGGCGGTTGGGGTCATGAGTTGCCATGTGAGTTTTCAAATTATAAGCTCGAGCAAAGGCTAGAAGAACCGTGATGAGTAAAGAAGATGGTAGCAATGAACAGGAACGGACCTCGCGGACAAGTTGGACATTGGTATTTCTTGCGAGGATCCTCCTTAGACTGATCTTCGATACCACGGACCGACCTGGCTTGCGGCACAGGCGACGCGGTGGTAGATAGCTGGGCCATGTTGGACGGAGAGACGGTGTCAGCGCCGATAAATCCGAGACCATAGAAGTCTGCATTAGTAGACTTGGGAACAGCGGGAATGCGTGTGGCGCCTCCGTAGTCAGAGAAACTTGTACGTCTGAAGGCCGCCTCCGGGGCTGGCGCAGCAGGAGCGCTGCGTGGACTGAGCGGTAGAGACCCGAAGGTGCTGGGATCCACGGTCATGGGAAGGTTGTTATTCCCCTGCACAGTACTACCGCCGTAGTCGGAGCAGCCACTTCCTCCGATGCGAGCCCTTTGAAAGTCCATTTCAAGGTCGAGGGGGAATGAGCAGTCGGTTGCAGGATACGAGGAGTCGGAGAAATTATAAAAGGACTCGGAGCGAGTAGAGTGTGTTTCGTATGCACTCTCGGAAGAGACGGTAATAGTCGAGGGAGGACCACACGTTGGGGTATCGGATCTCAAAAAGGAGTAGGCGTCGTTGGAATCTACAGTAAGGAGCTGGAGTTGGACTTCGTTGAAAGCCGCGAGGCTGGAGTCCAATTCCAGTTCAAAGAGATCGGGGTGGGGGGCGAGGATGTCAGATGGCGAGTGAAATGAAACAAAGTCGAGGCCTTGCTGTTGCTTGGCGTAGTCTGAGCCATATGTATCAACGGCGGAATAAAAGGTGTCGTTCAGAGGGTCAGACATGGCTGGCTGGAGTGCTGCGGAGGGTGAGTCGTAAACCTCCCGCAAGGCAAATTGGAGAGAGTAGGACTTGTTAAGAATCGAGTGGTCGGGCGGAAGACAAAATGATACGGCTGCGGACCACGCAAGCATCGTATATATTCACCCTTAGTAATCAGTCTGGTTTCCCACCGTGACACACCGCCTTTGCTTGGTCGGTGCGCCGGCGCAACCGAGCATAATCACGCTCACGTCAGCCTCACCGAGACCGTTCACACTGCGGAAATTTGCGCAGAGCCCGTACAACGTGTTCCAGCGCCGATTTTCCTATGTATTTGCATTACGATCAAGCTCCCAACGTGCTCTCGCGAACTTGTTCTGCCCGCTTTCTTCGTGTTTTGTTCTGAAGGTGGTGCTCACTCCCGCCACATGACAACGCGGAGGGCGCCCAGCTGCCACCGATCACCTCCTTTCGGCCTCCTTTGTGATCGGAACCGGCTGTTGGGGTTTCAAATCGTGAGACTCTGAGACCCCTGTCAGACCACTCCGGTGCGGCGAATGGCGGTGTGAACCCCGTCTCGCCCAGATGAGTCTGCACTCTTCGGAGTGCTTTTGTTGCAGGAAAGACCACCTGGCAAAGGCTGCGCAGCATCATGGGATGTCTCCGCAGCACAAACCTCCAGTACACAGTAGCCTGACATTCTTGGAGAGGTTCCCCATTTCTCTTCTTCGTTTACTCCATGATGACGGAGGATGTCATGTGTTTCGGCACCTTTGTCCTAGTCCCGAGCTGCATCACCATGATGTGTCACCAACATGTACATGCCATGCCTGTGCACACCGACTCGTCCCTATGTTCCAAATTGTCTTGTTGTTGTCGTGTCAGTTCAACTCGGGTTCACAACCCTGAATGGTACACGAAGTTAATTAATCGATCATGCCAATATTATATATTGGAGGCTGTAGCTTTAGGCTGTGACGGATGCTGTATCCCGCTGGTTGTAGCATCCGGCTACTACGATCGCATTGGCGAGGAAGCACGTCCACCTATGCCACAATTCTGCGCCCATCGAAACCACCCCCAACAGTGCCAGACTTCCGTGGATCGAGCTTCATAACGAGGCCATCCCCAACTGGGAAAGGATGGATTCAAACTTTTTAAGAGAACAAATATCGCCCGCCTAGCTCAATCGGATAGAGCGTCAGACTCTTAAGACTAGGCAATCTGAAGGCTGCGAGTTCGACCCTCGCGGTGGGCTAGTGTTTTGTCCAAAGCCGGTAGTTGACTCCCTCTGTTTGTTTGCCGATTGGGTTTCTTTTCAGAACTGTCCGCACCGCAAAATAGGCCACCTCGGAAATTCCAGCTCTGAAATTGCGCTTCAAAAGTCCAGAAAAAGCGGCGCTAATATTCACCATCCGAACTTGAACCGCACACGAACCAAGGGATGCATGGGAATAATGATACTTAAATAAAGCATTCCGTCCGTGCATCTCGTAGATCAAGTGTCTATCAGAGTGTCTGGCATGGTGTGAACTAGTTTTCCACTGCTCATGAGATATCGTAAAGTCCATCAGTTCATAGTCGAATGACTAGCTCATCCACGGAATGTGCAACAGCTATTCCGATAGAGCATTAAGTTCATCCCCCATAGGTGAGAGGAAAGCACGCACCTAATCATGTAAGGTACGGTGGCCACCAATAAACAAGCAAACGCTGCCCAGCTGAGATATATTCCGTTCCCGTACGATACTTCAATTCCTGACACGACCCCTTGGGCGAGTTGCATCGTGTTGACACTTTCAGCTTTCTTTACTATCGCGGTCCAAATGGCTGCTCCAATTAAGATGAACACTGCAGATAGAATGGACGTTGTGGCTGAAAAGAGGAACAGAGCAGTCCTCCGAAGTACTCCACTGTTGCGAGGCTTGAGCGACAATGCGGTCTGAAGATTAGAATGAAACTCACGTGAACAGTGAGAGCGCAGTAAGTATCGTGCCGAGCAACAGGAAGTAATATGCAACGTGAGAGTTGGTTCCCAGGTATGAGGAATTGATGAATGTGGTATCAACAAAAATGTAGGCCGTAAACTGTGAATAATTGAGGAGCATGTCGGATGTGATGGTGGTGTATGGCTGGAATCTGGCCGCAACGGAGTGATTCGAGCATTGTCCAGCCGAACTGTTGACATAGGCGCAGTAAGAGTAAAGACCAAACTCATACTGCTGCCTGATTCCAGCTCCTTGCCCAAGGGGGACCGAGGAATTTACTGCGTAAAGTCCTTGAATGGGATCATTAAATGCTCCGGATAGTGCTTCGCTTTGCTTCTGTTGGAGTCTTGATGGTGTTGCAAGCATTAGGACCACTCACCCATAGCCCGAAACGTTGACAACAGCCTAGTGAGGTGGTCAGACTTGCCGGGATTCGAGAAGACTGAGGGGTTACCATAGAGATTCCATGAGGGACAGTGGATGTATTGATTTGTCCTACCTATATACGCCCGATAAGATGTAAATTTAATCAGCACTTGCTGGGACCTACGTGAACAAAGATCAATAACAATAGTGCTGCAAAGCTGAAGAACAATTAGACATGTGGGGAAAAAGCTAAAACCACGTACGAAAGCAAGGAAGCGCCTGCGATGCAATATTCCCCTCTCATAGTGATAACATGAAAGATGTGCGAGTAGATGAAGGTAGGCAGACGCGACAGTATAATGGATGTTGAAAACGCAGTAGCCTTGAGGACATGGCGCGTGAACTAGACATTGCCTGATGAGGATGTGTTTACGGCACTGTGGAGCGGAGCCGCAGCATGCCGATGAAGAGTCATTTTGCGCTCCGATTGAAATGGCACGGAAGATTTGAGATGGTAATGAAACTCCGCCTCACGGGATCCCTTTCACCCTAGTGTGTGCTACTTCGAAGACGTGCAGTAGAGTAAAACCTTGATTACCTCTGCTGATTCCTTTCTGTCCTAGCATAGTAATTTTCCGCAATGTCCAGGCTTGCACCAACAAAGTCCCTGGTTCGGAGCCTCATCACGTCTGACCCTCACTCGCGGGACGACCACGACGACAGTCCGAGTGGTAATATCTCTCCACAAGAACGCATTAAGAGAGTCGCAGCGAGAACAATGGACCTTGGAAGGAGCTTCACCGGCCGCCCTCGTTCACCAACTCTCGCATTGCATCCTGATTCCAAGCGTACACTCAGCTTAGGACGAAAGGATAAAGGCAAGGAAGTACAAGCTTTAGAGGATCAAGGACGAGGTAGTTGCTCTCAGGAACGAATCACAGACTTGCTTAACCCGCTTAAGGTTATAATCACTCCATGCCTCCGCAGTCCAGTGGATCACAAACCATGGATCACGCACCCCCACAGGATCCCACGGCGGCCGTCCCGAATGATGATTCACCCTTCATTACGCCTCCTTCCCCGACGCTTGCACCCACACGGCCCTCGTTGCACTCTTCTCGGGATTTCGGTTCGGTACGTGTGGCACATCCTTTTTATTCTCGGTGTTTGCTTAATGGAGCGCTGTCGGAATGCAGATGCGCGCAGGGACTCAGACCCTCATTCAGGCTCTTCAAGCTCTTCCTTGGGTGGATGATCCGGATGACGTGGACGAACCAATATCTCGAATTGGTCCCCAAATGGATTCGGATAGCGATGAAGAACGGACTAGTAAGAAAGCTTTTGGTCCGTACTCTTGGATTCCATGAAGCTGAGTTCGGGTTCTAGGTGCACACATGGCCTCCTCTATCCACGCCATATATCGTCCTGTTGCTCGCTCGAGACGGAGGGAAACTTCGCAATTAATTTTTCCAGGAAGGATATTTCCTGCGCAGAGAAAAGTCGACGAGGCACCCCATACTGATGTGAACTTAACCTCTGACGATGACATTGATGCTGATGACTTCGAGGCGGCTACACCACGGCCACCCGACTCTCAGGGATATTCAGAGGCGGCACATATGCCACTTCCGATTGCACAGCTTGGGCCAGCAATGAAGCGGAGGGCACTGAGTCGCGCAGGCAGTATGACAACGGTCAAGGTCACTCGACGGACGCGTCTGGCGGAGAAGCTGAAAGAGATATTTGATCTAAAGGCTATTAACGAAGTGCTGGCAGGTATGTGGTTTCGTTAACTCTCGGTCCAAGCCTCAACGGAAATCAGAAATGCCATGTTGGCTCTTGCGCTCTGTTTGTAAGTCGTGTTCCGTCAAACCGATGATGTGAGGTTTTCAGCCACGTCCAGTGTTGCAGGGATACATGTATCTCACAAACTCTCATTTATGTTTCTTTGCTCACATGCCGAGCAGAGAGGTACTGATCTAATAAGTCGTTAAGTATATGCTTATGCAGTTTCAGGACCAAATTCTTAAATCCGGCACTCTTAGCAAGAGGGCTACTCGAACAAAGCGTTGGATCAAGCACTGGTTCGTCCTCAAGAATGATACACTCTCCTGGTATCAGTCTTCATCGGTAATTCATATAGTCGTCTTCGTGACATTTACTGATATTATTCAGGACCCTTATTTCCTCAATGGAATTGTTGACCTGCGTTATGCCATTTCCTGTGATCCTACGGGTGAGAAGGAGATTCGGCTACGTACTAATCAAAAGGGTCTGCTATTAGCTGCAGACTCTGTCCCAAGCAGAGAAGAATGGGTGAAGGCAATACGCAAAGTTATATTTAAAGCGCAGAACATGGGGGATACTGTGAAAGTAAGTCATAGTACCCGTAACAGTGTTTACTTCCTAAATTTTTTCAGATTGCCATACCATACTCCGCGATTCTTGATGTGGAGAAATCGTCGGCTATTGAGTTCAGTGAAACGATCGAAGTCAAAGTTTTCGACAAGGAGGAACATTATTCAATCGACTCGTACTTTTTTGCCTACTTTCATGACATACAAGAGGCTTTGGAACACATCCGGGAGGTTGTGCGTACCAATAGATCGTCTCCTGCCAATTCACCGCATGCCCTACTGGATACCACAACCTCGCGTCACACCCTGGCTGCCCAGGGTATGGACCGCACTCGCAGCCTCCCTTCACCTGACGCCAAGACCAGTTCCTCGTTCCGGTTATCGTTTTTGTTTCGACCGCTTCAGGAATCACTTCCATCTACCCTGACACGGATATACAGCGCTTCAGAACCCCCTGGAGGCGCTGAGGACTTTACCCACATATCAAAGCGAGGCGGGGCGTCGTTCGTGCCCTTGACATCTTCACCCTTGCCTTCGTCTTCCAGTTCTGGTAATATTCCCGTTGCACCTCCAAATGGATTGTCAACCGATTCTCCGTTGCGGGTTCATACTTATCCACCATCAACTCCTACAGGAGACATCAACTCGGCATCGTCCCTGAGCAAGGGACTAGTAACGAGTGCACCTTGGAACGTTGGAGTACCATCATGGTTAAAGGTTCCCCGCAAAGGCATGACTACCACCACCTTGATCGGTGCCATGCCCTCTGCGTTTAATGAGTCGCAAGGTGACGGAGGCGTGCGCGAGGTCTATGAATCGTCGAATCCTGGACATGGATCTGGAGCTTCTAGCGAGCTCGGCTATAGTGTTCTCGAGACGTCCGAAGCAATGGTCGATCAAGAGATGGTAGACAAATTTAAGGCCGCATTTGCCTTTGACGACAAAGAAACGCTACTTGGATGTAGGTGGCTCATTTCACTTTGGAACGTGATCCTCATAGCACATAAAGACTTTTCAGGCTATTTATTCCGACTCCTGCCAATCTTCGGACGCTTATATGTTTCTTCAAACTATTTCTGTTTCAAGTCCACAGGTCCCCTAAGCACGAAAACTAGAGTACGCTTTGAATACTTCATACATGGGAATTTGCTGATTGTATTTGTTTTGATAGATGATATTACCCATTCGTGACATCCTGACAGTGGAAATGACCAAGGCTACGCGCTTTGGCCACCATGGCCTGACCGTCATGATTAAGGGTCATGAGGAGCTGTTCTTCGAGTTTGGCTTTGAAGATAGACGACGCGCTTTCGTGTCTATCTTGGAACGTCAAATAGAAGACATCAGGAAACGGCCAAATCCCAGTGAGGCTCCGGCATTGAGTCGAGGCAAGAGGGATGCACTTGTCTTAGAGGAATTCGAACCACGGAACTCGCTTAGCAACGACAGTGATCCTGGCCCGTCATCCGAGGCGATGTCCGAGTCTTTACCTGCTGTGATGTTTACATCAGCTTCCTCGACGTTTCTGACTTTCAAGCCGAAAGAGTCCTTACATTTTACGTTCCTCACCATCGGTTCAAGGGGGGACGTCCAACCTTATATCGCGCTTGCAAAAGGACTAATGGCGGACGGGCATCGGGTGAAAATTGCGACTCACGGAGAGTTCCAAGCGTGGATTGAATCAGTAAGTACAGGTATCTCCTCGTTCACACTATCTGATGGTCGTTGAAGTATGGGATTGAGTACGGTTATGTCGGTGGTGATCCAGCGGAATTAATGCGCATTTGTGTTGAGAACGGCACGTTTACGGTTTCGTTTTGGAAAGAAGGGCTGCTTAAGGTAAGTGCGCTGCAATCCTTGTAATATCTGAGCTCAATCCGAAACTTAGTTCCGTGGGTGGCTTGATGATCTGTTAAAAACGTCCTGGGAAGCCTGCCAAGGGACTGATGTTCTTGTGGAGAGTCCGAGTGCAATGGGAGGGTACCACATCGCTGAAGCCCTTAGGATCCCATATTTCAGAGCATTTACAATGACATGGACGAGGACAAGGTAAGTAATTGTGTTGATTTTGAGTCGGGATCGATCGAGACCAAAATCAAGGGCGTACCCGCATGCTTTCGCGGTACCAGAGCACAAGGTATGGGTATCTCTGTTCGGAATATGTGACGTTCTAATGATTCACTAGATGGGTGGTAGTTATAATTACATGGTACGAGGACCATTAATTCTATTTCACATTTAACGCTGAACAACCTCACGCTAGACATATGTCATGTTTGACCAAGTATTTTGGCGCGCGATGGCTGGGCAGATTAACCGCTGGCGTCGCAACATATTACACTTGGACAATACGAGCCTGGATCGCATGGAACCCCACAAGATTCCCTTTTTGTATAATTTTAGTCCTACAGTTGTTCCTCCACCCTTGGATTGGCCTGAATGGATTCGAGTCACCGGTAACTTACTTGCCTCCCAGTACATCCCTTCTCTTACGTGAAATTAGGGTATTGGTTCCTCGACGATGCTGATGTTGGGGCAAAGAAATGGACTCCTCCTCAAGACCTCCTCTCTTTCATCGATTCTACTCGTCAAGCTGGCAAGAAAATAGTGTACATAGGCTTCGGTAGCATCGTGGTCCCAGACCCCAAAGCAATGACCCGTTGTGTTGTGGACGCGGTCGTGCAAAGTGGAGTTTGTGTTATTCTCTCCAAGGGTTGGTCGGATCGACTGCATACACCAGCAGCGGAAGCATCCCAACCTGAGGAACCACTCCCGAAGCAGATATACAGTATTTCGTCAATTCCACATGACTGGTTGTTCAAGCGCATTGATGCCGCTTGCCATCACGGCGGTGCTGGTACAACTGGCGCAAGTTTACGAGGTCTGTCAAACGCTCACCATTACCCAGATAGTTGGGGATTGACACTCGCCTAGCTGGAATCCCAACAATTATCAAGCCGTTCTTCGGAGATCAATTCTTCTGGGCTGATCGTGTCGAGGCACTTGGAATCGGCACAGGGGTCCGCAAGCTAACTGTCGACAGTTTGAGTCAAGCTTTGACTTTGGCAACCACAGATCAAAAGCAGATCGAGCGCGCAAGGCTAGTCGGGGAACGGATTCGATCTGTGAGTAGTTTGGTATTTAATTGAAACCCCTTGTTTATTATTTTCAGGAAAATGGTGTAGCAACTGCAATCGAGGCCATATACCGTGATTTAGATTATGCCCGTTCCCTGATTAGACGGCCCTCAGACGGAACTACAGATTCGGAGAGAGACGGTGTGACGGAGGAACAGCCTTCTGATGTCTCCAAATCAGCTCTGGGCGGTTCGCGGCCCCGATCCCGCTACGATTCATTTGGGACACAGCGGGGCAGTGAGGACTGGAGTGTTATCTCCGACGCAGAAGATCATCAATCCTCTTTTTCATCCCGGAGAAGTAACGGCAAGATGGACCGTTCGGCGACGCTGAAACGAAACAGTCTTGCTGCTGCAGTAATGTCCGTCCTACCTGACTCACTTACGCATTCGACCCACCGGCGTTCTAGTTCTACTTCCTCTGCGTTACCGTGAAGGTTTCAGAGTTTACTTTACCCGACCTGCTTGCTGTATCTTTTTTTTGACCCCGCTTTGATAATTTTGTTTTTATACCTAAGTTGTTATGTTTTTCTACATAGACACATAATTCAAGTAGAGCTATGATCATAGTGTGCTGCGAATATCCTCTTACTGAATTGTCCAAAGGTCTCCGAAGCGGAAACCTTCTGATCAGTGTCAGGTTGCATGAATAGTGCAAAGGTTTCTCTTGAAACTTTTTCCTGCCCTTTCCCAATATGAACACAGTGGGGGGTCGCCATAAGTCTTTTTTCCGTCACAAGTTCAAGGCATTCGCCAGTTTGAAATGCCAGACAATCTGCAGGTATAGATACCTTGGTTAGTTCGCCACCTCTCGTCCGGATATATAGGCCGGAAGTGGGTGAAGGCGAAGAAACCAATCTGAATTCTTCTTCATCATCCTGCTCACGGAGAAACATGGCCTATAAAAGCACTCGACCCGTCAGATTAAATTTGTCAGTACAACAGATACAGCTTACAGAGCAGAGTCCAGTCAAAAGGGAGTTATCAAGGTGAAATCCACACCAACTGTCAATAGGCTCGTCCTCGATAGATACCGCAGTTTCTTCCTTCTGGGGGAAATAGTGAAGTAATCTAGCTTTTGTAGTTTGAGAGGTTCCGATAAGGTTCGGTAGCGAAACTGACATGTCTGTCAGATGCTTCGAGACTTCCATGTATAAAGGATGTTAGCCGTACGCAATACTCAGTTGACGGAGTGACCGAACCGAAAGGCTGGCAAGCCGCTGCCAATTCGCAACCAACTTTAAAGACAAACCTGGACGAAGACTCAATACTTTGTTAACTCTCGAAAATCGTAGACTACCTTCCGAGGTTCTTGAATGCTTCCTCGAAACCTTCGACGGCCTTTTCCTCGGAGTTGGGCCCTGTAGCATGTCAATAGATTGAATGCGGTAGCTACATTCGTTCACGCACATATATTGCTGCGATAATACTCTCGGTACTGCTCTCTGAGCTCGGGAGAGACATCAGGGATGTCAACTGTTGGATTTGCATAGTACGATCCTTTTAGTGTATCTTGGTCGAGATTTGGTTCAACTATCAAGTTACAGACCAGAACCGGCTTACCTGGCTTTCCGTTCATGATTTCCTACATCGGATAAGCAAAGGCAGGTGGTCTGCTGGCAGTTATATCAAAGATTTCTCACCTTTCCATGCGACCATCCGAAGCTTTTCGGATGATCAGCTCCAGCGACCGCAATCGCTAGTGCACTACCATGACATACCTATACGAACTTCCGGGATCGATATAACGTTCTTTGGTCTCCTCTGGCAGGTGGGCAAACTTGTATGCATACTTGAGTAAGGTCTCTCGGTACGACTGATAAATAACCGGTAGATCCTTGACGATGATGATGCCCAGAGCCTGTGGGTGAGACCCGAAAGCTTGTTCTGGACAAATCGAGGGTGATATCGTTTGAAAAATCTCTTCAATGTAGATCCGAGTCGCCTACCGATGGAGTCTTCGAGGGACAACGGCGATGATACAAGAATAGGATACGGTATAGATACGACTTTTGGAGCACCCATCGTATATGATGTCTGTAAGTTGCGGTTAAGGGAGAGGATAGCCGAAGTGCGGACAAGCCTTCTTGCCATTACTACCACCTGCGGGCCGCACTGGCAGTAAACAAGTGTTTACAATGTTGCCAGCGATCAAAACCTGATCAGGTGGAATGATAGTATCTGCGACGGAGCCTGAGAATCTCTGGCCCTCTCCGAATCTCGTGCCAACACAACTGCGCTTGCCTAACCACTGAATGGACATACTACCAACTTCGTGTGTGCACAAGCGTTCAAGCATATTCGCAGTGAACGAGCGAGCGTCGTACGTTTTGACGGAAAATCGAATAAATTACATCGTCGACTCAGGTCCTGTATCACGACTTGGACACCGAAAGCTCCGAATTCGAACTTTCAATCTTTGTCTGAATCAACGCATGTCCGAGTGCCATCCCGGTATCATCAATCGAGTGCAAGAAACGTAAGATTTCGCGACAGAGCTGCCAGTCTTGTGCGTCGATCGCACTCTGCAAGAGTCGAATAGCGTCTTTGTTATTTTCCTCTCGTTGCTCGAGATTGTGCAGCACAAGCAAATAAGATCCCGCGGTTTTGAGCCGACCAGAATCGAGGCACAACTAAAGAAAGGCGTCGTTTCATAGGAGTATGTGAAACAATAAGAGACACACCTCGAACAAACTTTTCGGGTTGCCAACGGTGTCAAAGAGTCGCCTCCATCTCGTGACTTCTGTTTTCCGAGCGCAACCGACCACGACATCCAGCGCAACATCAAAGTAGTCAAGGAATTCTATCACAGCGGGCAATGCTTTGGTTGCTGTGTTCGGCGTATCGCTCTCATATGCCTCCGCTGCTGCCTCCGACTCTGCTACGGTGTGGAGAAGGATCTCGAGACAATGAGCAAAAAACACGAGGTGCTGGTAGTTAGTGGCGAGTTGAACAGCCTCTCGTATTTGTCCAGATTCCAAGTAGTGGCGCAAAACATGATGGAGGAACAGGTGAGACTGCAGAGATCGTGTCCACAGTTATCAAGAAGAGTTAAAAATAGCCACATACGTTAGTTGCGTGTCTGAACATTACAAATGGTAAACTTGTCCGAGTGACCGACTCATGCTCGGCACCGATAATGATTCCTTTGTCCATGAGTACAGCTACGAGATACTGTAAACATCGATGGATGGAAGTCAAATGAAGGGACTTACACAGTGGGTAAAAATCTAGTGGGATGTTTACACTTTCCTTCACGCTCTGAGGGGCTTCCTCTGGAGATGAGGGTGATTCAATAGCAAGGGCATTAAGCCAGACCCGTATGCCCTGCCCATCATATCCCCAAAGGGAGTTCTCCAGTGACCCGATGCCACGGAGGTGTATCCAGCAAAACTCAATGCGGTCCGCAAAAATCTGCATGTCGTATTTGACTTCTTGATTGCCGGACTGTTGTTCAACCAAGGTAATATAAACGACTGTGATTCGTTTGAGCAGTGTGACGACCTACCTTCCTTGGTCGAAGCAACATCAACTGCCCACCAACCATCAAGAGGACGGTGGCTACTGCGAGATCATCAACAGGATCACCGAGTTCTGTGTGATGTCAACAGGGATGCTCTCCTATGAACCCGGATAACTTACGTTTTTGAGCGTTAGGAATCATCCAGCTCAACACTCTAACTGCGGAAGGTACAGCGATAATTCCATTGAACGTGATGCTCCCACACATGTGTAACTTGATCGAGTCGGCAGTCGGAATGATCAAGTAATGACTCAGCATGTTGTCCGCAGTGTAGACCAACAACGAATTGTCCACCAGAGACAGAATTATGACGGAGGACGAGATCATTTCCCGATGGAGAACATTCTGATTGCTTAGTTCCGAGTCCCGGGAATATAAACGAATCTATCTGAGGCGTCAGCAATCCCTATAACATGACAAAAACGGACACTGCACAGACCTGGTATGACTTGGATACCTCCACTGCTGCTATGAGGACATGATGAAACCACAGCAGACCTCCTTTCACCGCAAAAGCCTGCTCCTGAGCTAAGCTAGAGAAGAGTTTCCATCGACCAGACGTCGAGCTGTAGTGGATCAATCCACGACGACCAGCAACGGCTACTAATCGTCCATCGCTACTGAGTGCCGAGTATCTGATTGGCCAATTCGACGCTAGATAGGGCTGAGGGATCTGTAATGATACACGGTAATGGCAAAATGTTGGATAAAGGCAACGAACGAGTTATCTTGCCTTTATATGCTGCCAAACGTCAGACTCTGGGTTTATGACGCTCATATCTGGTTGGTCTGCTCCACGGTATACAAGTGCGCGGTCGTCCATTTGGAGGAATGCGTAACGAGTATTGTCCTGATAACATTCAATAACCTACCTACAGTAGAGAGGAATCACGAACTGGGGAATGTTGGCATGTCGTCGCGCTCTTCGCAAATGGTAGGATAAACATTTGACCATCCCGTCCTGTGAAATCCGCGTTTACCTTCAACACGCATAGGGGGTAGAGACTTACTGTTTGGACTTGATTGAGCAAGTACCACCAGCTCGAAATTGCCAGGCGCCCAAAACTAGCCCCATTGCCTTCAGCTCCCAACAAATAAAACTACGGCAAAGGCGACGATGGCTCACCAAATCCCTGATTCCATGCATGAATGCATCCTGGAATCTCCCACTGTCGACGACGTCATCAACTCCAAACCCAGACGCAAGGCATCGTCCCCCAACACTAAAGATTGCCCATCCGTGCTCCCAACCAACTGCCAGGACATAACCATCTGAACTCCATTCCATTGTATATGCTCGTCCACGCGGACGGTTATAGGGGTTTGGGACGTCTATGACTCGGGGTATCGGTGCAGGACCTTCAGGTGATGGGAAGGCGGTGAACTCGATGGATCCACTGGAAGTGTATGAGAGTGAGTTTCATAGATAGCATCACGACATGAACAGACCTGTATGTCCCGACAGCGACTAAAGAGAACCTTGCATTGACGGCAACCTCTACAGCTCGACGTGGTTCAGTGTAGACAGGGACTCCACTATTGGACCCGTTACTCTCGATATGCCGAGACTTTTGTACCCAGCGAGGAACTTCGAAATTATGAATGCAAGTTCCCTGCCAACGGTGTTCAGCCTGTAATAAACCCGAGCTATCCGAAAGAAAATCATTGTCATCATTCCCCTGACTGCTGTCAGCTTGGGGGACCTTGGAGGAAAGGATCTATCTTGAGCATATAGACGCCACGGAAACAAAAACTTCGCGCTCACATCGCCGTTAGGTTCATCTCCATTGTCTGGATCAACAGCGGTCTCCCCTGTCTGCGAGCTCTCTTGCAGTCGGACGAAGTAGGCTCTTCCATCTGATGTTATCCATGCCTCCACTCCGGAAGCTGAATGCAAGATCTTCGAGACAGTGACTGCGAACGTGAATCAGCTTTACACAGGTCACTGGTGTGAGCATACAGCATAGCACGTACCATCGCTGTCCACCAACCACGGCAGCTCGTGATCATCCAGGACCCATGTATCGTAACCAACAAGCAATCTTCGAGAATGGTCGTCAACATCTGCATCATCATATGAAGGCCACGGAATACGCTGGATGGCTGGTGGTGAGCTGGTAGAGAACGCCAGGTGATGCTTGCGTGGGGAGACACTAATTGGCGAGAAAGGGGAGTCTAGATGAAGTTTGACCTGGATGGAGCAAAGAGAGTGAATGGTTACCTGAGAACCTGTCCCTCCGCACGTATGACACCCTCGAACGAGAGGCTGAGTGATTGAAGTGAAATTCCTTCCCCTGGGCCGGCAAGGAAGTTACGCTGGACGCCTGGTGGGATGTCTGGCGGTTGATACGCTACGACGTCGGGTATGTGATCGACCATTACCAGCACGAGATACGAGAACGTCGTCTGAAACATCATAGTGGAGCAGAGCAGAGTGTCGCGATGAGGAACTCACTTGGATGACGATCCTGCTTCCATCTGGGGACCATGCCGCGGCGAGGTTGTCACCATGTTCTATGAGAGATGTTTCGGACCTCGCCAGAAATGCCAGAGGCGTGGACGGCTGGCGAAGAGATTTAAAAACGAGAAACAAAGTGGATACTGAACGCACCCGGACACGCCAGACTGTGATTGCGTGTGGAGCGAGGGCACAGAAGAGAGACTTGCGCGGACTGGGTTCTATCGAGAGTATGTTGTCGAGCGGTACATCCGGCAGGGCAGGGACACTCGACAGCTGCCTCGCTGCAGACGTCGGAAAGTACATTCCGCAAGGTTGAATTTGAACAAAACGCGAGTCGGTCGTTGTGTGGATCTTTCAGTCAAAGGTATTCCTGGCGCGCTAGGCCGCCGCCGATGAGAACGAGTCGGCGGCCAACAAAACACTGCTCACGGTCCTCGCGAACGCTGAGAGCGGCGAAGGCAGTGGTATTACGAGTGCTAATGATACACAAAGTATGGGATGTAGAAAGAAGGGGGGCGATACGGACAAATGAGATATACAGTAGCACAACAAAAGCTGTTGGAAATGGTTAGTTGCGGACCCCCCAAATCTTATTGAACCATTTGTGGTGTTGTGAGGGGGGGGTATGGTCATTTTCTGGCTTGTGACCCATGTTGTTGGCAGAGGGGGATGGCACGGGGACCTCCGGAACGAGAAAGGACATGTCGGAATGAATGCTGGAGATGTACGAGCCAAACGCCATGGGCTGAAGGCGGGCTTGACGAATGAAGTCCATCATAAGGGAGACACCCTGGCGGGACTGTGGTGGACATGAGTGGGTGGGTGGAGGGCATAGGGGGGTGGGACGTGCCTTTTGCACATGGGCTTTGAAGCGTGCCAAGCCATGGCTTTCGATTCTCTTTGTGAGACCCCAACCGAATTTTGAAGCGATGTAGGCCTCGGTGGTCTGCACAGTCCTCCTATGGGGGTATAGGGTGAAACGAGGACCGGGGGGATGAGATGGAGAGGACACGCACCCATCCTGGGACTGATGGAAGAGCTGGGTCTCTTCGATTTGCATGACCTTGACATGGTCGAGGTTTTTGGTGCGACACCGGACGAGTTTGCCAAAGGGATCGACTTCGCTCTCCTCGACGACCCAAGACTCTGTGCGTGAGATGATGCCCCTTGGGGCCCACCTTGGGAGGGAGCCCTGCTTGAGAATGAGCCTGGTTGTGAGGAGGGAGCCAGAGTCCGTCTGTCTGCGGTCGACGACGTCGCAGGAGACGACGTGGGCGGCGTACGGGTTGGGGTAGCGCAGAAAGAAGGCGAGGGAGACAATGGACCAGGGATCGCTGGGCAGGTGTGAGAAGGGACGTCCAGACAAGCGCGACGGGCCACTCACTCGTACACGAACGACTGCGAAAAGAACTTCATCGCCGGCAACGACGGGCCATGCCGACACTCGAGTCTATTATCAAAGTCACATGACCTGTCACGTGTACGTATCGTCCTGCACGTGCCCGTCCCGGCAGCGCACGACCCGCAGCCCGTCGTGGGCCGGGCGGACCCAGCGCCGCTCCCCCGCCAGTCCCGCTCGCATCATCTCCACCCCCTTCCGCTCCGTCTCATTCAGG
>JBBPNQ010000036.1:0-55534 GCA_038090975.1 Boletellus pseudochrysenteroides
TACTCATCGGGATCTTTGGCCGAGCCTTGACCCGTTTCTAATCCCTCTAGATGTGACATGATATAGACCCCTCCCCTCCCCTCCCCTACTACGATCCGGGTGCCGGGACTCCGGACCTCGACGATTAGAGATAGCCTGCGCAACCGACGTGCGATGCACCTGACTTGCGCCACCATCACTGCTCACGAACATAGAATATTTAACACGTTTGATACTACGATTTCAGTCATGTAATGTCCGAGAAAACTATTGGAGTTACAAGTAATGGTATCCATATCATACTACTATCGCAATAGAAGGGTAGGAGCGGAGAGAAGGGGGTATGTTTTGGAATCCAAAAAAAAAGGAAGAAATCAAACAGTGAGATGGAGATGACACCACGCTCGACACGATCTGTTCATGTGAAGCGGGTGAAGAGCAACAAATGGGGGAATCGCATTTCAGAGAATCAGAACCTTGCGACGGATCTTGCGTTTCGTTTCCGGAGGCGGATTGGCTGGCGTGGGCGATGATGCCATAGGCGACGCTGTCGTGCGCACACATGTCAGGAACTCGTCATGTCACCGCACGAAAAGCGAAGGCGCGCGTGCGGAATGAGAGATGGAGACGCACATGGTAATGCCGGCGGCTCGGCGGCCGCCTGAACGCCCGTGACGAGCTCCTTGATGAACCCCATGTTGTTGCCCATCACTTCGGGCGAGATCCCGTAGCCCTGGAGATCAGATATCAGGGCGCCCCACGCGGGCTCGATGTTCTTGGATGACTCGATGATGCCCCGCGTGTTGACGCCGACGTGGGAGACGTGCACGAACGAGTGCGGGGCGGGGCTCGAGATGATGTTTGCCTTGACAGGCTTGGACGGTGGCGGTGGGGACATCGTCGTCGCCGTCATTGTTGTCGTTGTCGTCTTGGCTTTGGCCTTTTCCTTTTTCGCAGAGTTGGAACGAAAGGGTCGAAAGACGGCTAGAGACGGTCAGTTCAGCTCGTTCGCATCGGGGGTTGGGAGGGAAAAGGAGAAACACGTGACGTCAAGACGGGGAAGGGGGAAACGTACAATGACGTCGCGTTCGTTCGACGACTTTTTTGAAAAAGACAGCGGACTCCTCGTCCTCGTCGAAACAGAAACCAAACATGCGCGTCTGCGTGAGGGTGCGAGGTATCAGCCACCGTCCGGGACCTGTCTGTGTGTCATGGCACGGACACGCACCGTTCCGGAAAAGTAGTGGAAAAAGGGCTTGTCCTTGTTGTACTCAAATATCTCCGGGACGGAGAACATCCAGACGATTCTGTCCGTCTTGATGTCGACGAGTCGGAACCAGTACTTTTCCTTCAACCGGAGACCGTGCGCGCTGATACCACGATCTGGTGGCGGAACGCCCGGAGGAAGCCCGTCTCGATCGCGTCCAAAGACGAGGATACCTCTGAGGTTCGAGTAGGTCCAATTCAAGTGCGCGTTGATGAACGGCGCATAATACACTCGGACCGCAGCAGTGGCGATCACCTTTTGCGTGCTGGGCTCGAGAACAGATGAGAGGTAAGGGTGGCGCTGCTTATCTTCTGCAGTGAAGAACGCGGTTGCGGGGTTATGCATGGGAGAGACAGAAATGCGAGACGAGGATGCGGTGGAAGATGAACGAGAGTGATGGATATTTGGTAACAGTGAGAGATCGTAGGAGGCGAATGTCAAGCGAGCTTATATACCGACTGACTTACGGACGGGAGTCCAGTGTAGGCCTATGTGGGTGGAAGAAAGTGACATCGTGGCCACCTCATGGTCATCTTGGACTGTGGCGCGAAACCGCCCCGAAATGGATGGGTGCCAAGTTATGGGTAAGGGCACGCAGCGGATGCATATTCGTGCTCGTATTCGTCCAGTGCCGACCACGCCCCCTGTCAACTTTGTCACAGGAAAGGCCCCAACAAATTCTAAGCGGCTGGAGGCCGGAGGTATCTATTCGCATCTTCACAGCCCGCAGGATTCGGCCTGGGAAAGCCAGATGGATCTTTGGATCCATGTTCAAAAGAGGACAGTCGTGAGGGCTTTGACATAAGCTCACCTCGGATTGAGGCGCTAGTTCCGTACTTCGGGATGGCAGGATTAAACCGACCGACGGTTGCTATGTCGAAATGATATTGCGACGGCCAAGTGCGCGCGATTCGAGTCAGCGATCGAGTCCCCGAGCCCAGAAATGGGCAGTTCTTGCAGCGTGCCCAACCCCATACGTAACCTTCCGCAACACGTGCACCTCCGGAAGTGAACTTCATTCAGGCAAAAGGTGTTTGCGAGCTTATGGACGCGGCCGCTACAACACGAGACTCATCCCAGTTCGTTTTATCGCTCACTCGAGTCGATTCTGGCACCATTTCTGTCCGGTCTGCTCCGAAATCCATCACTATTCACAGGGGCCGCAGCTGAGTACGGCGTAAGAAACGAGGATCCATTTCAGAATTCATGTCGTTGCCAGTGACGACAGCAGAGAACGTACCTTGAAGGCGTATGCCCGAGTCAGGGTTAGGTAGGATTATTGGGTGACCGAGGCCAGTACCGCGGCCAATAGGCAGTCGGGCCGCTGCCATCATGCGAATCCCCGATGAGTCTGAGCTTAATCGCCGTCACGCATGGTCAATAAAACCTGCCTACCAATTCCAGGAATGACACACGACGAGTTTGAGGCTCTGACAGGCCGTTTATCCAGCGCGCACGAGTTGGAATGCAGGTGAGAATCCGGCCTGGGCCTGCTCATGGAGTTTGGATACGTCGTGGATGTTCATTGAACATCGTTTCACACTCAGTTGACCTGCTAGGTGCCTGGAGGGCAACCTGATCCACATGAACGATGAAATACGCTGTTTCATTACAAGGGACGCAGTGATCGAAAGCCCTTGTCGTTATTGTTCACATGAAACTAGGAAGAAGGTTCACTCGCACCTCAGTGATGTGGGCGAGAATAAGTTGGGCACAGGCCTGGTCTCCATAACCTTGTTTGATCTTAGAATCGGTACAGAATGATCCACTCCCAATCGTCGCAAGGAGGTGTGATGAGATACCTGCAGATAGTAAAAATGGCCAACGACCTTCCTGTAGGTAAATGATATCTGGGGCAAAGGTACCCGCGAAGTCGCTAGGCCCATATCTGTGAGCGGCTTCTTCCCGCTCCTCCACGTCAGATGAAGAAGGCGGACGACAGCCACCACAGGAACCATGCGTCATCCATAGGGGCAGAACCGACGCCACTTCCGGCGCGTTGGAGAATCCCAGTCAGCGGACCAGAAAATGCTTCTACCTTGATGCAGAGAAATTACATCATAAAAGCGGCCTTGGAACGTTCGTCCATAAAGACCAAACGGACACCCTTGAGTACGCGAATCTTGCGATCGGTGGCACCTGATCGGCCTGGAACTTGCGCGTCGACCTGCTCGTATCGATACGCATCCAGAATGTTGCGCAAAGACAAGGAGTATGGTACGTCGTGATAAACCTTGATGTAATCTACACCTTCGAGCTGGGCCCTATAGATGTCCGCCGCGAAATCGTCCGAGGACCCCGCAGTATGCTTCGACGAGTAATAGGGCTGATTGCTTTCCCAAAGTGGATCAGACATGGTGTCCCTTGTTGAGAACGCGTCCGCAGAAGCGGCATGGAAAGATAACGACAGCGGCCCTAAATGCCTGGCTTGCTGGATTGACGTGAGAAAGGCCCAAAAGTGCTGTAAGACGTTGGGAGTCCACATTATCTCACGGGGCTGAGCAGCAGGCATAGGCAGGCGTGGACTGGGAGAGCGCGAGGCAGCCTGTGTGTCCTCCAAAATTACGGCCGTGGAGGCACCATCACATGGTAAGCTTCCGCGCACAGGAACAAGCCACGCAGCCCTCCTAAACCTGGAACTTAACAGCTGGTTCACTGCGGCCGAGTCATATGGAGCAACAGGTGTGGGCGGTGCCTTCCGATAAGGCGGAATTTTGGTGGTATCCACGGGCTGAAAGTTTGCTGCGGGAGCTGGTATGAAATGGGGCTAAAAACGATGAATTGCCTTGGCCCGACCTGGATGGGGTGTACTGACCTGTGGTATCAAGTTCAAGATGCAGGAGGTTTCGAGCCGGGGGCGCTTCGCTGGTTCGTTCACAATCGAGTTACTATCCTGCATGCGCTTTCCATGGAGAGATGGTTCAGCTTCCGTCACTCTGGGACGCGCCCGGAAGTCGGTACTTTCAAAGTCTTGGAGATCCTGTAGCCGGAAATGATCCAGGTCGTTCGCGTGGGATGGTTGGCCCCACTCGGGGATGCTTATAGAGCCTATTCTAGCTGTCAAGGGCGGCGGAACAAAGCGGTATTGGTAGAGTCTGCCGCGACGCAGTGCTGGCCCCCTTTCAGTGTGGAGCACGAGAGCCATCTGACGCGACACGTACTGAATGGGGAAGGATCTATGGTTGGTTGTGGTGTCACCCATCGACTAGCACTTGAGCAAACGAGGGCAAGGTCGCGTCCTTGATCCAACTGCAGGGCAGCCCTCGACGTCGAGGCGCCCCCGGCCGCGACAAAGTCGTGAACGGTGATGTTGGACATGGCAGACATTGGACTTGCATGACGGTCCAGATGGCAGGGTCAAAGGAGGCTTATGTCAGCAACCACTTGCTCGCATGGACAACGTGGACCACCGCAACATCGTCATCATTGGCGGCGGGATCATAGGCTGCACCACAGCTTATTATCTCTCCACACATTCCTCGTATTCTCCATTGACTACCAGTATCACTGTGTTGGAAGCATCGGCCCATGGTGTCGCACAGGGGGCTTCCGGAAAGGCTGGTGGGCTCGTCGCTAGATGGGCATATCCGCGTGAGATTGTCGATATCTCTTTCCCCGAGCACATCAAGCTGGCAAATGAACACAACGGAAAGGAAAGATGGGGCTGGCGTTTCGTTGGGTGTGGGAGTTGGGAAGGGCGGGGCGAAGATCTTAGCCAACACACTGGCACTGGGGTCGGAAGGGGTGGGAGGCGGAAGAGCTTGGAAAAGAATGCCGGGGTCGACAGCCCACCTCAATCAGGGCATCCGGAAGACCTGAACTGGGTGAAGGAACACCTCACCGAGTGCTACAGTCCCATGTCTGCGCCGGACGGCACTGCACAGGTGCACCCGTATCTGTTTACGACCAGCATGATGGCTCTGGCTGTTGAAAGGGGGGCGTCTCTGCTCAAGGGTCGTGCAACGTCTATCGAACGAGAAAACGGCCATGTGACCGGTGTTTGCTACAACGACGGCTCGTCAAAGGTCATTCCGGCCACCCACGTCGTCGTGTCTGCTGGAGCGTGGTCGCCCTCGATCATACCCTCTGTACCCGTCTCTGCAACGCGCGCCCACAGCGTCACTGTTCGGCCCAACCCTGGTGTGACGATAGCGCCTTACGTTCTCTTTGCTGAAATAGCGCTTCCGGGTGGACGGGTAGTGACCCCTGAAATCTACGCGCGCCCTGATAATGAGATCTATGCGTGTGGACCGGGAGACGACGCGCCGCTCCCCGCGAGTGTGGATGCGGTTGAGGTGGATGAGCGTGCATGCCAGAGCGTCTGGGAGCATGTTGCGAGTATCTCGACGGAGTTTAGGGAGGCGACGTTGGAGACGCGCCAGGCGTGTTTTCTGCCGACGGTCAGCAGCGGTGAAGGGCCCATTATTGGGGAGGCGCGGAGGATTGCGCGGGGGGTGTATGTTGCGACTGGACACACATGCTGGGTCAGTGCGCCGTGGCTTGTCGGGTGGCGGTTCTGACGCGAGGGCAGGGTGTCTGCAATGCGCCGGGGACGGGCAGGGTGCTGAGCGAGCTGATCATGGACGGGCGGGTTGGCTCAGGGGACATCCGACACCGCGACCCAGCGCGTTTCGGGCTGTAGACAGAATCGGAAGCTTGTTGTCACGGAAACTTTCTTCAGGCCTGCGGACGTAGATCGCCAAGGGATGCTGTTCCCAGACGGACCCACGCAGACGCGAGCGTGCTCAGTATACCACCTCCATGGTCGCCCAGTAGCCGATCAGCGGAGCCATCCACGTCCCCGCGCCCACGACGATCAGTAAGTCGGCTAAATCCCCATTTCCAGGCCGAGACCAACTCCCGTCTTTCCCCGCCCTGCGCTTGGTGACCATCACCTCGCGGGCTGATCCCGGAAATGAATAACTTTGTTGGCTGACGTCCGCTTCAGCTGGTGCTTTAATCTTACACCCACACTCCTCCCTCAACGTCGGGACCACATTCTCTTCACCCTCAGATGAAACACTCTCGCTTACTTCCCATACGCCACCTCGTGCTGCCACAAGATGATCATCTCGAGTAAGCAGTCTGCCAGCCGTGTCTCTCCCTGCGTTGACGAAACAAAGCCTTCTTTGTCGTCGCATGAACGTCGAGAAGACGACACTCCAGCCCGGTGCCTCTATCCCCTCCACCGTCGATCTGCGCGTCCTCAGGGATGCCCACGTACCATCGCACATCCTGGCTGTCTTTGATATTCCACAGCGCGACTGGGAACCCTCCTACTCTCCAACCCTGGTCCCCATTCGCGCCGACTTGCATCTGCGAGACTTTCGCACGAATATCATACCTCAGAGACCACCCGGGACTCCCTACCCGATTCCGTACGTCTTTTCGCACTCTGGCAGTCAATTCGTCACCCTCCCTGTCGTCCCTCTCCACGTCCCGCACGCCCCCTCGATACCGTTGCTGTTCCTCTTTGCCCTTGGCCTCGAATCGCGCTCGCAATTGCTGTATTGCCGCCTGCTCCCGTTGGAAGTGATCACCGAATTTCCTGCACTTCCCACCATGGCTCAGTTGATGGGAAGACTCTGCAGCGACCGGCAGCTCACCGATTACATCGTGTTTAATCAGGGTCTGTGGAAAAACATCCTGTTTCTCGCCCCACGAGACGCAGGGTTCGTGGGCATCGTACGCACAGCGTGGAATGTCACCGTGGAGGCTCGGCGCAACCGACAACGCGCTGCTGCGGCAGGGGCATCGACAGACGTCGGAAGTTCACGCCCATGTCCCGTCCCGACGACATGACGTTACCACCACCTCGCTTCGAACGCACACACACCTCCATCACGCTCTTTTCATTCCATCCTAAAATGGCACGCATACGACACCACCCGTTTGGACGAGGATCACGACCCATACACTCTTTTACCCTACTAGTAGACTGAACTTTTTTTTTTGTCGTTCACCCTAATCACGCGCTCGCTTTCTCCCCCTCCCTCTTTCCTTGTTTTTTTTTTCTCCTGCTTATTACTGGGCCCTGCGATGCGCCACGTTGTTGGCAATAGATATGCTAATCTAACCGATCGTTCCTTTGCGGCGCCTCTTTTTCCCCACGTTGTCACTTACGACGTGGGTCCTCGGCTCGAAACTCGGGTGCGTCTACATGACAGTGTTATTTCGGCTCTTGTTCGGTACCACAGCTGCACACCGTCCATCACGGGCGCACACAGTGCTATTACACGGCCAAGGGATGCAGTGACTCGACTAGGGAACGCAATTTGAATTTATATCGCGTTTTCACACACGTTGGCATGTCCAATTTATTGCCTCGAGTCACATTGTCAATATTGTATTGCTCAATATATAAAGACTGCGTAACACGTGACTCACGAACATCCTGCCGTCACTTTACTCAATCACTTTGACTCGCATGTTCAGGATTAGCGCCTAGCCGCCTCGGTTCCTAATCTAAAAAAACTAGGTCACAGGCACACATAGCATACAATAAGTAAATCAGACAAGGTACAGTACCTTGGACGACGTCCAGCCAAAAAAAAAAAAAAATCTGGTAGAGGCAAGACGTGAACAAAAAAAAAAAACCAAAGTAATCTAATCAACATCCATCCGTAGTCCGTCGTCGCTCGCAACCGCGCGGCTTCTCCTCCGCGCGTGCTCGCTCTGACGAACCCGCTTCTTGGCGCTCATCAGCATGTCGCCACCTCTCGCACCAGCATACGACTGCCTTGTCTTTCCGGCCGCGTCAGCGCTCACGCTCGAACGTACCTTCCCAGCACCCGCCTTCGAACCCAAGCCAGCCCCAGCACCCCCCGCTCTCTGTGAAGCCAGCCTCGCGATAACTTTAGAACGCGAGATACGTGGTCTGCGACCAGGCAAAACCTTGGCTTTCGGAGGAACACCCGACCTCAACGGCGAGGTCAGCTTTTCTTGCGAAGTTTGGCTCGTTGCTGCTGTAGCCAACGACACGGGGGGAAGTGCCGAAGGCGGACGGAGGGGTTGGCTGAATACCATTGCAGGGCGGGCTGGACTCTGTGGACTCTTCGTGATCTGCTCCAAGGTCGCGCTGGGCTGAGGCGACATCGCAGGCCGCTGCCTAGAACTCATACTCGCTTTGGCGAGGGTCGGGTTCTCGCTGTGTGACGCAGTGTAGACTGGAATGCGAGAGTGGGTATTCATCTTGGCAAGGGAGCTAGCAGTGGGGGCCATGAGCGTTGACGAGGTTCTCGACCTGGGAATAGTGGCCGTATGCTTCTGGACGTTAGCTACAGGACCCCTGACGTCTGACTTTGCTCCCATGGGAGAAACGTGGCTATTGTTTGCTGAGAGGCCAGTTTTCGCACCCAAGGACGAAAATCCAACGAGGGGACCACCTCTATTGTTGGACTGACCATAGCCAGCTATTGTCGATGACCCTGGGTTCGCGGCAACTGCTGAACCAGATGGATTCAACGAAGGGGCAGGCATTTTGTGAGAAAACGCAGCAGTGCTCCCATCCGCACCGGAAATCACAGGTGGGACGAGAGTGGAGCGTCCAGGAGCATTAGATTGCAGCGAATTGCTACTACCGCCAGACGGTACGCGCTTCGTTTGAGAGCCAAGAGGCAACGTACCGAAAGAACCGGGGATCATGGCTCTTTTCTTTGCGTCGGCGGTTCTGGAAAGCGATTTCGACTCTTCTCTAGGTTGAGCTGGCTTTGTGACAGGTATGTTTGATGGGGCTTTGGATCCAGCACCTCGGTTCCATACGTTCTGAACAAGCGATTTAGCGGAGGCAAAGAATCCGACCCGCGCCGGTTTAGCTATCAAATCGAATCGTTAACTAGTTATTGGAGAATGAAAGAGGTACTTACAGGGAGGCGCGCGTCCGAGGCTTGGTCGCCCCATGCTGCTCCGGCGCTTGGCTTTGTTGTGCTCAAGCCTGCGACGAATCGCCTCCCTTTCCTTCTGTTTCCGAGCTTCCTCCTCGGGATCAGGCAGTGGTGCTAACGACGGTTTCTCAGGCTGCGCAGGGGTATCTGATTCGTCCCGTTCAACACGAGGCCGTTTGGACATCCGCCTATCTGCGACCTCGCCATCTTCATCGCCCTCCTCGCCAAAGTCGCCAGGGAGTATCTTTACAGAAGCACCACTGGCCACCCTGGATCCGTTGGGACGGTGACGTGCCGTCGGTGCCCCTGCTTTCCTCTCCTTCACGACCAGGCTCGATTTCCTCTTCTTTGACAAAATAGACAGTGGAACGGTACTCTGGGCACCTCGCTTCGCCGCATAATGTGAGGTTATTGAATCCATCTTATCAAACTCTTTTTGGTGAATCTTCTCGAACATGTCACCTGCGCGAGTGCGACTATTGCTTTCTTGTTTCTCTACCGGTTCCTCGGTGGTATTCCGGCGATTGTTCAAGAGATCGGTATCGACAGCCTCTACGCCCTCTTCCGCGAGTCTCTTGTTCATCTCGTCTAGAACAGAATGAGCGGCTGTACGGAATTCAAGGTTGGACTTGTTGTTCTGGGGCAGCGGTGAGCCGAATACGAACGGCTCGGATCTGGGAATACCCAGCCTCGAGCGAGTGGAAGCATTCTGTGGCTTCGGAGCAGGCGAGAAGATGTCAGCGGGCCCGACAGAGGGCTTCTCGGTGGACTTGGGAGTTGCGCCCGCATTGAACCGTGCAGCGTTGACCTTCGCTGGCGTGGGTTCGCGGATGGATGGAACCGCTAGTCCGCCGGGCATATCTGCGTCTATATCCATATCCGAGCTGTCGTATTGAACAGGTCGAGGGGGCGGCTGCTTGTTCAGGTCACCGAGCCCTTCAAAGGTTGGGATAAGCGGGTACAATGATTCCCGTGGAGCACCACCCGGGGATAAAGGCCATACAGGGACTGGTGAATTTCCGGCGCCTCCCGGTGTGCCAGGGACAAGGTCGAACAAAGTTGCGAATGGCTTGAGTTTGGGTGGAGACAGCAAGAGCTCCGGATTTGTGGTGGGATTTGAAATGAGGCGGATTGTGGTCGTGGCTGGTGCCTGAGAGAGACTGAGCCGCGCGCCTGAAGGAGCGGGAAAACCCTGGAGATTCGACTGCCCGGGGACTGGCTCTACCGGTGGTTCTTCGGCACCACCATTCGGGTCAGAAGTAGGGAGAGTTGAGGACGATTGGACCACCCCCTTGCTGGAGAGACTGGAGGATGAGGATGTAGTTTCATTGGTTTTGGACGTATTGCGTTTGAGTCCCAGAGAAGTGGCAATAGCTCTGAGAGATGATGTGACAGAAGCTGACAGGACGGATGAGAAAAAACTGTCCCCTCAAGATCAGGGCTGGGCGTAGGACTGACCTTTGGACGTGTTCGTGCCAAACTCACCGACTTGACGGTCGGAGGCACCCCGGTTACTCCTGAGCGTCTCCTCGTCCACTTCTGTGATTGCGTCCATGACCACTTCCCACTGCTCACTGGGACGAGATACATCAATAGACATAGACGCGTGGCCTTGAGTAGAGTGACTGGACGCCTCATCCTCGCTGTCTGGAGCGGGCTTCGCGTCCGGATTATCGCTCCGAGTAGCAATGCTCAGCGGATCATCGGGCGGTAAGGTCTTTGCGTGAAGCTGCAATCGTTCAATGAGCTCTTTGGTCTTCCCCGATGCCTTGAGTGAATGGATTTTGCATAATTTGACCAGTTGGTCACGTTTCAGGGAATGCAATGCTGGTGAGTTGAACAAAATTTGGGTTGTGGTGGGCATTGTGCTCTATGGCATGGATTTGAGCGCTGCAGTGATGATTGGCGCCGTCGTCAAACTGGCTTTGTTGACTTGGTCGCGTCCGCTGAATAGGTCATGTGACCCAGTCTTCGCGTCGGCATTCACGTGATCTTCGCGAGCAATTGACGCGCCCCATGAAAGGGGACAGAATAATAACTGAGACACGCGCCTACCGATAGTTTTCTACGGCAAATTTTTTGTCCTCTGACAGTCTGGATGGTCCCTATTACCTCTATAGATGTTCCCGAATTTTACTGGATGTTTGAGCTGAAGCTGGTTGTTTGTCCCCCCTTTATCGCTTTGATCTTCACCGCGACTTTCTCCATAAACAGAAAACATTCCCCGGCACTCTTTTCTTTCCCTATTCGTCATCCCCCACCATCCCCCACCATCCTTCTTCATCCCCTCCTCGCTGTTTGATTTATTGGGGCCTACCTTGGAAGCAGCGTTTCTGCTATGCTAACATATCCCTGGAGACGACGTTCAATTTATTTGACGGTGGCATTCACCTGACATTGATCCACTTGCTAGGTTCACCTTGAAGACAACCGTCATGCCTCGCGAACCTCCTACTACACGGGCATCTGCAAAACACGACCCAGTCAGGAGCCAGCGACCCAATCTCAAGCCCCATTATTGGGTGCCACTGACCTTGTCGACCACCCTCCGTTTTATGGGTGGCAATTCACCTCTTGTGCCACTCACCTTGGTCACCACCATCTATATTATAATGGTCAGCCAGCGGACGAACATCATCATACTCGCCACAGCTAACAAAGATCCTGGAGACGACCTTGAACTTACTCGGCAGTAGCATTCACCTGACATCGGCCCACTTGTCGGGCTCGCCTTGAACGAAGGCGGGCGCCATGCGCGACAGAACCTCCTACCACACGGGTACCCGCAAAGTCAAGGGCTTCATTTCGAGACGCATTCTTGGATGCCACTCGCCTTGGTCGGTGCCGTCTATATAATGATGGACGGTATGGGGACACATGAGCAATTATCCGGACATCATCACCTCGACCTCTCGGGTATCTGTGCAGCGCAGTGCAGCCAAGAGCGGATTACCTGGTTCATGACTTATATTGAGTGGCACGTGCCTTTACTTCGTTTAATCCATCCATCCAAGGCAAGGGAGTTATCAAGGTAACGCTACGACAAGGTAGAAAGTCTAGCAAGGCACCCACCTCCCTTTGGCTGACGATATCAAACTTGGCTCGCGGCAGAGCAAGGGTTCCTTGGGATGCGAGGTAAGTGTGACGAGGCAAGGCTGTGACCCCTTTCTGTTCGTCGAACACGACACACCGTCGCCGCATGGCAGCTGCACGTCACGAGGCGCAGTGCCAGTACGAAGCACACGCCCAAAGACGTGGACAATTGTTGTGGTGAACGACCCCAGACCACGAAAGGGTTGCCGTGAGTGTTATTGTTGAGAGTGATGGATTGCGCGTGGATTGAGCAATCTGTGGGTCCATGTGGGTCCAAGAATTACCATGAAAGGTAAGAAAAAAAGTGCGTGCGTTTCCTTTCGAGGTAATTTTCGTTGATTGCGATTTCTGTCACGGCATGACTTTGTCACGCTTCTCGAGTTTGCTTGTCCACCCGGTCGTGCTTATAAGAACCCGCTCGCGCCCAAATGGCGGCCAAGTTCCATCAGCATGCCTCTCCAGTCCTACCGCCGATCCGACTCCGAAAACACCCCTCCGACCGCCAGACCCGCAAACGCCAGGTCCAAGGTCCGGGGTGGCATCCAGGGCGCCTCCCGTCGCCGCCGTGCGCGATCTGCTGGTGGTCCCCACCACCCCCGGTATGCCGTCGAGCACGCCAAGCACAAGAACACCACAAGGCACCAGCCCTCCTTGATCAACATCGAGCTTCCCCGCTCCTCTGCAGACGTAGCCGTGTCGGACACGACATCTACTGTCGCCATGTCCACCGTCTCCCTCCCGCGATATCTTTCGCGCCCAGTCTTCCGCAAAATCGCCAAAGAGGCAATCACGTCTGTCGCGCCAGAGTTGGCGGACACCGCATTGCACTACGTCCGCGACGGCCTCGAGTTCCTTGGACCAGAGTAAGTGCAACAAGTCGTCAGCGCGTTATCTTCAGTGGCTTATTCACCCCCTGCAGAATGCTTCAAGTTCTCGCGGGTGTCAAAGCTGAACCCGTCTCCAACATTCTCCCGAAAGAACTCGCGGTGGTTGTCAACGACCTTTCCTCTGACATGCCCACGCACATGCTCGCTGTCTACTCCCGCCATGTTCCCGCCGCCACCAAACGTCGCGTGACCCTCTTCCCCATCCACAATATTATCCTCGCGACGCACTGCGCGAATCTTCCCGTCCTCCCCAAGTCCGACATTGTTCGCCCTGACGCCTCCGGGTCCACTGTATCCGTCCCTGTCGTCCCCCTGTGTATCCCCGCGCCTGAAGTCTTCCCCCAACTGTCCACGTTCCTCTACACGAAACGCATCGATCACTTGCTCGCGTCGCTCCTGCCCTGTCCAGTACCCCACGCACTCTACCGCGACGATCCCACCAGCGAGAGCGTGCTCAGCCTTCTCCAGCAGTTTGCGAGCAAGCTCGCGACGAGCCACAGTGCCCAGACCCTCCTCACGCACACAATGGCCGTCAACGGCCTGTGGCGAAACGCATGCGCCCTCGGTATCGACGACGAGAAGCTCTGGTGTGCGCTCGATGTGGCATGGGAAGTCCTCCTCATCGCGCTCGCCGTTTCGACTGGCAAGCGACTGTGAGGACACCTCGGCATGGTTCTCTGCATATCCGGCATCGGACTTGGCATCACTACGAGTACATTTCTACCTAATTACATCCCTTTTTTCCTCTTTTATGCATGTTAGGTGTATGTTTATGGACCCATCATTCTTCGCTATTCATCGCATCAATTGTTTCAACCGTATTGTTATTCAAGTTGTTATTATTGATTATAGGTAATCATATGCATGCATTGTACTTTTCAATTTGGTTGTGTGATCCGAAAACGCAAGTCTGAAGCACGAAGCAATATCGACGGTGATAGTATGCAGTCATGAATATGTGTACAAGGTCAACATGCACATTGTGCGTCAGGGTTATGTCTACTATCGCTCCTAAACTCGCCTCCCCCTCCACCGATCATCAATGCGCCCAGTCATGTGTTCACTTGCCGCCCCTCGTGAACCGGTTGAAGACCTTCTGTAAAACCAGAACCAAACCCGATCGTTTATTAAAGACACGAATGGAAGATATATGACGAAATGGGAAGAAATATCCTAAGGTAAACAGAAGAAAACCTTCCAACGTCGTGCGATAGAAAAGTAATCGTCTGTTCTCACTCAACGGGCCAACAAAAATCAAGCACGCGTTGTTGCACCGCTTACCTTGGCACTGGCAGTCAGGCTCACCCCTGCCAGCTTCTCTGTGACTTCTTTGCTCTCCTTTGAAGGGACTGAAGAAAGCTGGTCAGACGACGGTCCAGCGCCAGTTGCTGCAGGTCCCTGCGCGACGACTTGGGGCTGCTCTGTGCCTTCGGGATATGGATTGGGGAGTAAAGTTGCTTCATGCTGACTGTTGTCGTCTGCGTTGTGATGGTGAAGAACGTCCGCATGCTCGAGACTCTCTTTCTCGGATTCTTGTTTGTACTGGAACACGTCTTCGTTGAGTTGGTGCTGCTCGGGTGTGAGCTGGTGAGCCATCATTGACATGCGCTTCATCGCCATCATGCTGAGTACGGCTTTACGGACTGTGTGGGGTAGTGTAATCATCAACATACGCTTCGCTGAACGACACGGAAACGAAGCGTACACGTCCTCCTTGCATTGAATGCCTTTCTGACATGTGGTAACAAGTCTGTAGGCTCGCCATTCGCAGCCTCCACGAAGTACGGGACGTCCGCAGCGAGCCATGAATGCTGAAGCATTTCTTCAGCTGTTGGACGTGCCTCTGGATCGACGGTGAGGCAAGTGGAAACAAAGCTACGGGCAGTCTCCGACACATTGGACCAATACTCCTCTACTAGAGGTCAGTAGACCGCAGTCCACGAGGCGCCTAGAGACTTACCAGGCTCAAAGCGATAGTCACCTGCCATGATGGCTTCCATTTCCAGCTTTTGGGTGTCACGGTCGAATGGTGTATAACCTAGCAATGGATATTAGACAGCTCCGCAGACACGCGCGAATAGCAACATGTACCGGCAAGCAAGAAATACGTGATTACACCCATGGCCCATACATCGACGGGCTTTCCGTGACCAGCTATAACAAATCTGAGTAAATGCTAGGCGATGTCACAGGAGAAGCTCACTCCTTCTGAAGATCTCCGGTGCCATATACTATAGAGCATCTCAGCGAGCTGGAAGGCTGCCAGGAGAGAGCTTACACCAGGTGTCCCGCAAACTTCCGTAAGCATGCTAAGTTTAGTATCCGGCATAATGCGACTAAGCCCAAAGTCAGCAATCATGATCTCCGACGTTTTCTCGGGTTTGGAACGGAAAAGAAGGTTCTCCGGTTTTAGATCACGATGCACAATACCGCAATCATGGATATACTTTACTGCACCAAAGATAGTGCGTATGAGCCCAGCAGCATCACTGCATTGCTAAATGAGACTTTGAGCCCGTTCGGATAGAATCTTTGTCACTTACGCTTCCGTATATTGCCCTCTTGCGCATATGCTGTCAAAGAGCTCGCCACCTGTACAGAGGTCGAAGCAAAGGTAGAGGTTGTGAGCAGTCTGCGCAGTGATTTGAACATCAAGTCCTGTTGGCTGTCGGTGATTCCTACCTCGAAGTAATCATGCAATGTGACAATATTGGGGTGACCAATGGACACTCGCTTGAGGACAGCGATCTCGTTACGAACCTGAGGAATCACCGGTGAGCAATCGTGAGTAAATCCTAGGGCATGGGGCGGGAAGGTGGCGCCGACAGGATCAGGTCAACGATGTTACGATCAACGCGCATTAGAAATGATGGTCTCAATGACGCCATGAGGAGGCATGAACGTGCGCAGGAAGGGTATGTCGGCGCGATCGCCACATCGCTGCGGAACTAGGAGCCCGCAGCCTCACCGGCGGATCGCAGTACCAATGAGAAGCTGTGGAGGAACTCACCATGTGTTCCCTCCCTTCCATGAGCTTCTTGTTGATGACTTTGCAGGCATAGTATTTGCCAGTCTTGATATGAATCGCCTCTTTCACGATTGCATATGTACCGCTGCCGAGGGCACGCCCGGTGCGGTACTAGAATTCACCAAGCCAGGTCGAGAAACCGTCATCAGCGCCATCCAAGTTGACATGCGAGGGTAAGACGCGATAGATTGAGCGGCGGTACAGCTAGTTTTAGGAGAATCTACAGGCTTACCTGGCAGGGGACCGTCGCGGGTTGCTGGGGCATGGGGAGCGCAATGTCGGGCTCTTCGTCCTGATGGATGGGGGTGTAAAAGAGAGAGGGTCGGAGGAAGGGAGGGAGCGTGTTTGTGTGGCGAATATAGCCGCACAGCAGAGAGAACAATCAGCTAAAGTCCAGATAAAGAGGGGAAGACCCACATAGGCGGCCGCTTCCGGCCGATCCTCCGGGTCCGCCACCGACTCGGAAGCCTCCGGGGAGGCGATGCCTTGCTCGACGGCGGGCTCGACCGCCGCAACGGGGGTCACTGGCGTCACTGGCGTCGGTGGCTGCGGTGACCGCCTGCCCAGGTTGAGCAGGTTGAGCCGCGACGAAGGTTTGCCGAGCAGCGTTGACAGTGTTGGAGAGCGCTTCGGCTTGCGTTCTTCCTTGGGCTGAGTCGGCTGACTATGGTTCGCACCCATGGAGAGAGCTAGTGGCGAGGAGATACAAGAGAAGAAGGGGCTGTCTGAGGTACGTCCTAACCCTACACGCCCAGTATAAATGGCAGAACCGATGACTGTAGGTTTGTCATCGTGCCTCACTTGTTCTGCGTGCTGCGATATCACTACGAATATGGCACTGCGGAGCGTCTCAATGCGATGCCATATCTGGCTTCTCCCCTCTCCCCTTCTTCTGCTGTGGCTCACAGTCGACGAGAACTAGTGCAGAGTAACGCATGTCATCTGTACCGAACATTCGATCGACCGAACACGCGTCAATGTCAGATAGGACGGTGGACATGAATTAACGTGGCGACGCTGTTCTTTCCAGATCCCGCGTTGCTGTGTCCTGCCAGTGCATGCAGATAACATGGTCATGACACGGTGTGACTTGCAGAGTTCACCGCGTCCACATCTGGCCGTGATATGCATCTCTCAGGTCGCTCGACCAGCTCAGCTTGGAGAAGCGGGGAACATAATAAATGTGCCAATAGCCGGTAAAAACGAATATTATTATAACGTAAACTCACGTATCGTCCCAGAAAACCAACCAGGCGAGCAGACATTGCTCTTTGTGCTGGACGTCAACGACGTCCACCAGCGGCGTTCCTTGGTCTTTCTTTTTCCTTTCCTTAGACTTTATAATACTACTCTCCCTATTAATCTGTTTCGAGCATCTACGCGATGCTAATCCATCTCATCCCGCCACCGCCTCACTCTGCAGTTATTTACCCCCTCACATTCCCGAGTGTTCTCTCCCTGCCAAACCTTGGCCCCGGAGCCACCATCCCTGCTGCATGGTCGTCCCAGCTGCAAATCCTCACTTCTTTTCTGCAGCTCGAGCCTCCGTCTAGTATCCACGTTCTTGATCGAGCAGTCGGTTTAGTCGCTCGCACTCATGAAGTGTCTATGGATATCCCGCGAAAAGAGATTGTGGTCAACTTCGTCGATGGACGGGTAGTAAACATCCCTATGAATTCGGACTGCGTTCGAATGTTGCTAGGCGTCGTCCTCGATGTCAAAGGCTGCAGCGAGTCCGAAAGCCAGCGAAACAGCATGGAAAGCAGCAGTGTAGAAGATGTCCCATCTGGATCTAGTCCTACAAAGTCACCGAAATTGGGGAAACACAAGAGGCAACGGTCTCTTTTGTTTTCATTAATATCGTATGTTCGTCCTTTTCATGAATTGACCTTCCTTTGATTCCGAGTCAACAGGTCGTTAGTTCCCAAGTCGCTTTCGTCGTCATCGTCATCACCGTCTCCGCCCCCCACTGCGCCGCCATTAACCCCACTTCCGCCACTCCCTGCCGCCAGTCGCGTGACTTCTCCAATCTCTCCTCAGCAAACCAACCTCACCTCAGAACTCGACCCGGATCTTCTTCGCCGGCGGGCCCGAGCAACTCTCATTGATGTCTGGAGACGCCATATTGTATCGGCTCTCGCGCCGCAACACTTGCCTGCAGCCGGATATGCCGAGTGGACTTTGATTGCTATGGCCGGTAGGGTTCGGGCAGAAATAGAGTCATTGAAGAACGCAAAGTTCCGGTCCCATGGTGTTGGCGTCAGCAGTAAAAGGTCAGGTGGGAGCAGACACAGGCGGGCTCAAAGTGAAAGCAGAAATGCTCTTGACTTTGGGGATCGCAGAGATGACTATAGGTCAGAGCGTTGCCGTGCTCCATCTCCGTTTCCGGGAATATTGGACGCGGAGGATACTGATCGAGTTGTTTATCCCCGCCGAGAGCATGGTAAGAAAGTTTTGCATCTCTGGAGTTTGCCACTTAGTCAATGTTGTAGCGGATGAATGGGGGGTTCGATATGTCGACCATCCTTGTTCCTTTGATGAGGCTGATGTTTTTGCAGTCGAGTTCAACGGCCATTACGACAGTCTTCTCGGAGAACATTTCACGGTCGGTGACGATTGGGACGATAACGAACGACTTACATTTGAACTTAGTCGCGTGGGCCGTCACGGCACCGGCATTGATGTTCACTCGTCGAGATTTGGTCACCCCGCAGGCGTTCGTCTTGATTACAGGGATGACGATGGGAGTAGACTTGCAGACACGGCGTTTGATATGTCGAGGACTCCTCTTGTTCCTTTCGACGTTAACGATGATGAGTCAGATGACTGTCGGGTGTTCCTCCGGACTCCTGAGGAAGGAGAAGAACCTCCCCTTGCTCCGCCTGTACACATACCGCAGGGGTCAACACAACTCACAACCCACTCTGCTGCTCAGCCTCCTTCGGTGTCCAGAGTCACTTCGACTCGCCCTCGCCCTCGGAACGCCTCGGCCCAATTTTCTAGCGTACCTTCAACACCAGGACAGGCGCCACACACTCCAACGTTTTCCATGCCCCCTTCCTTGAGCCCATATGACCCTGACACCAGAGATGCACACATCGACGAGACCCTTTATTTACGTTATGAACAGCTGGAGCGAATTTGCACTGCACTCGAGATCGTTCGGAGCCGAGCTCACGAGGAGGGGTGGAGACTTGTGAGAGCGACGATGATCGGAGCTAAGAATGGGTGGATGGACGCTGAGACGGAGAAGACCCTCGAGATCAAGGCAAAGCGGCGCGCTTGGAGCTCGGGCGTTAAAATTTATGCTCCCTATTCTTCTACCTCCCACTCTGCGTCGAAGGTGTGGAACGGCAGTTTCTCGACGTTCAGCTCACCAGTGAGCCCCCCTGGTCTTATCTCTCTCTCCAGGGGGATTCCGCGAGTACGCGGACCAATTGTGCCCACAGGTTTGCCCCTTGGGATACCGCAACGGAGCTCACCACTCGCGACGTATGCCTGGAGTGCCGATGAAGGACAAACATCTATTCCCAGCAAGTACGGTATTCTTAACACTGTGCATAGCATGGAAACGATAGAGGGCAAGAGGTCATCACGAGTGTCCTTTGCTGATAGCGTCACGAAATTATTTCCGGTATGCGAGGACGAGAGCGAGGGTTCGTTTGAGCCCGTCCAGGCCAATGCTGTTGGTTTCCCGCAGGCGGTGCCTCTCACTATTTCAGCCGATGAACCCGAGATTGAGAGGGGACCTGCAGAAACCGAGGATGATCCTTTCTGCTTCTGCCCGTCGCGACCGCGCACGCGCACTAAGAGCATGTATGTGGTCGCTCCTACACCCTTGCCACCCTTATCCCCTGTCCTTCCGATGTTCCGGCCTAGCACCCCTCCACCATCTTATCAAGTTGCTGTTGGTGGGAATATTTCCACTGTAGAAAACGATGAAGAGGGGAGATTGGATGCTTCTGCGTTGTTACTGCAGCCACTGTCGTCATTGTCTATTTCTCCATTGCCACAGTCCCCGCCGCCCAGACCTCCACTCACTTCCAACCCTCCTTTCATTCCAAGGCCTAGAGCGGTCTCATTGCCCGTGACCGGGCCTTCTTCCGGCGCGAATAACAATCGTCGCACTTCTTTTCAGCACGAGGAACACTACGAAGACTTGTCACGAACTTATGCTTCGCCTCCTCCCGAGGGCCCGCTAGTGATTTCAATGGCTCCGGTGCCACATGAACAATACCCTAGATATGCACATGTCCAAACGCCCATCTCGGCTAGCAAGAAGAGCATAAATGCATCTATCTTGGGAAGGAAGGGCAAAGAGGTCGTGTTCGAACAGGCTGGGACAGAGTTCACCGTCGGTTTAGATGTGGCTCTCGGAAGAACGGAGGAGGGGCGCGTCGTTTGGTGAACCAACTTCTCGGCGTGGCTATCCGCTGGCATCGATGCTAGCTGTGTCACCCTCAATGAAGAGATCAAATGCTGTTAAGAATCAAAGTAATCGTCGTTGCTGTCCATTTGCTTTTCATTTCCTCTCAGAATATTCGACAGAGTTCGCGCTTCATGTAGCTAGTATAGTGCGTGCTCATTTTCTTGTCACTACTCGTACTAAGCTTTGCGTTATAGCCTTTTGTCGTCGCATATCCTATTCACCAGTAGTAACAGCTGATTCCGCCGTTTACGCCTAGTGATGAAGAGGCGCAGTGCAGGTCATTGTCGTATACTTACCTGGACAACTTTATGTGCATAATCCACGTACGCGCATGCCAGAATACCGACTCTTATTCTGCGATGCCCATTCTTATTGACGTTTGCTTCTTGTCACGAAACTTTCATCGAATGGCGCAGCCTCCGGGATCGGAGCAGTGCAACCAATGGCCGTTCTGCGAGAAGATTCGGACTTACCGTCTCTCATTCCTGCAACCTGACTCGTGGTCCTCCGGCCCAGTGCGGCCTCGGACTCTTCCAGCGCAGACGATCTTCGAATACGCTCAGTACGCAGCTATGCTCGCAAAAAAACTTCATTCGTTCCTTCAGGCTCGACGTCTCGGAGAGACAAGCTCAGTGACCGACGACGAACTCAAGACAACGCGATATGCACCTTCTCCGCGGGTTGCAAGGTTCCGCGTGGACTGCTTATCACTTATCCGACGTATCCCCCAGTTCCTAAGTGCCTCGTTGGGAATTATGTTCATGGGTTGTCCCACAGTCGTCCTCATGACCACAAATCCCCCAAGTCTCATGAAGTTACTTAAAAATGGCTCTACGCCACACCTTGTTTGATGTCATGTGCCTTCACGTCTCCCCATGTCGACGTTTCACGAGAATGCAGGCCCCGAGAACAGGGACAAAGTCGATACCTCTGACCAGCGTCTTATCGACCTCGGGTATAAACCCGAGTTTCGTCGCGAAATGTCGCTGTTTGGGGTACTGGGCATATCGTTCTGCGCCATTGGGATCCTCACTGGGATGAGTAGCGCTTTTCAAACCGGATTGTTCTCCGGTGGCCCACTTGGATTGTTCTGGGGATGGAACGTGAGTCAACCCTGGTTTGATTTGCACTCCTCCTTCCCATCCTCATTGGCCAGCTAGATATGCAGTCTCTTCATGTTTCTCATCGCCCTTAGTCTAGCGGAAATTTGCAGCTCATAGTGAGTGTCTCAGTGATTTCTGTGCTCGCAGACTCATAGATATTCGCTAGTCCAACGCTGGGCGGCCTTTACTTTTGGGTTTGCAAGATGAAGCCCAACTTACCGATCCTCGGGTGTGCGTACGAACGGGTCCTTTTTTGTAACGCAGACTCATTCCAGTCTAGTCTGTACAGGGTGGATATACTCCATTGCGATGGTCTTCACTGGCACTGCCGGAAACCTCAGGTGAGTTTCACACCATTACGACCGTTATTCCTCCAACGACGAGGTTAGCGTGGCGCTATATATTGCTTCAACGGCAGAAGTTGGCCAAGGCCGATCCTTGACTCGTGTTGAAATTGCTGCGATAGCATGGGCTGTCAATATTACCTCGGGCGTAATTAACACTATTGGGACGAAAGCCATCGGCCGAATGAGTACTTTCAACGTTTGGTGGACATTTGGAGGTACGTTCATGCTTGTAATAACCCTTCTTGTGGAGGCTCCTGTGAAGGTGAATACTCCACAATTTGTACACATAGGCAGTAAGCTGATATTTTGGAGAATTCTACTTCCTTCGTATTCACCGACTATGAGAAGTAAGTGGACTGATTGAACACGTGGTTCCTTGGCCCTCATGTGATTCAGTTACACCGGGTGGGGTTCTCGTGGTTTTGTCGCTCTCTTAGGTTTCCTCCAGGTGAGTGACATATTTGCGAAGCCTTCCTATACCTAAGAGAGCACAAGGCTATTTATACCCTCGAAGGATGTGAGACAGCTGCTCAAGTCGCTGAGGAAGCAAGACGCGCCGAAATCCTCGCACCCCTTGCTATTGTAGGAAGCATTGCAGGCTCATGGTTCATCGGGCTCGCATACATGCTCGCCCTCCTCTTTTCCGTGCAAAGCATAGCTAGTGTGCAAGCAACAACCTACGCTATACCTATCGCACAATTGTTTCATGACGCAGTCGGTCAGAAACTCACCATCGTGTGCCTCATGGTCATTGCGGTCGCGCAATTAACAGCATCGATCACAGCATTCACTGCAAGCTCAAGACTGTTCTACGCTCTTGCAAGAGACAATGCGTTCCCTGCGAAGGACAAATTCACGGCCCTCAATCGTTTTCAAGCTCCTTATTGGGGTGTGTGGACGTCTGTGCTTGTAGGATGTATACTTTCGTGTGCCTATATAGGCTCAGCGATCGCCGTTCGTAGTTGTTACATACATCTGACTAAGTTACCGTCTGATTGATTATTTTTCAGTTCAATGCGATGTTGTCCTCTGCGGCGATATCTGTGATGCTCAGCTACCTACAACCCATCATCATCCGGGTGTTTTGGCCGGACTCGTGAGAGTAATAATAATCTGGGAAATGCTGCCAGACTGACGACGGTGCTAGACTCCTGGAACGTGGTCCATTTAATCTAGGAAAATGGTCATGGCCAATCAATCTTGTGAGCTTTCTAGTCAGTCCGATCTGTCATCCTTATCGCGCCCTTCCTAACTCTCCGATAGTTCAGTGCATTTATTTGCATACTGTTTGTGTTACCCACATCATATCCCGTAAACGAGTTCAACATGAACTATGCCGTTCTGGCGATTGGTGGAGTCGCCCTGATCGTTGCTGCAAACTGGGTCACTTGGGGTCGACATAGTTTTGTCGGAGCAGTACAAACGTTTACTTGAAATACTGGATACTTAGCGAGTAATTTTGGATGTCGCGTTGTCGGTCACGTGATCCAAAAATTAAGGCGGGTTTACCTGGATCACTGCTGGCAGTTTGGCACCATCCAGGTCAGATGGACAATGGCTACAAGGCCTCAAAGGAGGCCTTTGTCTCCGGGATGACAGGCTCATCTGTCTTCCACGTAAATGCCATATCGGCAGTCGCGCTGGTGAGTCCATTGTGACGTGTCTGTGGTTCCGTTGCTCAACGTCGCAAGGCATCGATAACTCTCCATTCCACCCTGCGGACGCGCCTAACCATGTTCCGTTCTATGCCATTCGTTGTCGAGTGGCTGGTATTGGTCTTACCCCTGTCGCTTGCGCTGACAATCTATGCCGATGCGCCTGGGGCACTCTCTGCACTCCTCCTAGCTCCAACCTGCGTTTTACTTCTTCTCCCTCAAATCGAAAGCGGATCACCTTTGCTTTCAAAGACGAACGAGACCCAGCCAAGCGCGACTGCACGAGATAGTCGTATCATCGATGGGCCTGTACATCCGGCACTAAGACCCCTTCCAGCACTCACAACATACCGCGCCAACATGATGCTAATGACGGTGTTTTCCATTCTCGCAGTCGACTTTCCTGTCTTCCCACGTTCACTTGCAAAGTGTGAAACGTATGGCGTGTCGTTGGTGAGTGCACATTCGTACACCTTTCATTGGAGCTGTCTCGATCCCATCGGGTTAGATGGACTTAGGTGTCGGGTCGTTCGTGTTCTCTCAAGGCATCGTCTCTGCGATACCCCTCATTAAAGATCCATCCCAGTTGCATGTGGATGTGAAACCAAAGTTATACCGGATAATCAAAAAGATTTCACCGGTCGTTGTATTAGGCATCGTTCGCGCGTTACTTGTCAAGGGCACGGAATACCCTGTATGGTGACTCCTTTGCCATTACCTGGATTCACAAAACTGACTCGTTCCAGGAACACGTCACGGAATATGGGGCACATTGGAATTTTTTCTTGACACTTGCCATTTTACCGGTCGCAGAAGTGGCCCTCCATCCGATCATGAAATACATGCCTATATCATTGTTGGGCCTTTGGATCGGTGTCTGTAAGTGCTATGATCTATCTCCTGGACTGATCTGTTTAGCTTGGCATACCACAGTGCATCAATTCACACTGTCGTTCGTGGGGCTGGAAACCTTCCTCCTGAACGCACCTCGAAATAATGTTATTTACGCGAACAAGGAGGGAATAATTTCACTCTTAGGTAAGAGAGGTTTTTGGCCCCAATCTAGTAAAAAGGCTCATGTCCTTTAGGCTATCTCTCGCTTCATATCATGGGCCTTTCTCTTGGCACGATCATCCTTCCACCTTCGCCATCCTTCTTCCGCAAACAGCAAGCTGTCCTAATCGAGGGTGATGACTCCCAGCATCGCATACAATTAGACCCTTCTGCCCCTAGACAAAAAGCAAAGGCTGCCATCGAGCTGTTTTCGTACGCTCTGGTGTGGTGGGCCTTGCTAGCACTTGTGCGACGTGGTCTTCAAGTCTCACGGAGGATGGTTGGTCTTGCTAGTTCCTAATGCACTACGCAATCCCGCTCACGTCCTACAATCTCTTTTTCTCGATGCAGGCAAACTTGCCATATATTCTCTGGGTTGTCGCCTTCAACACCTCATTCATGCTCGCGTTTTGTTTCCTAGATATGATTTTTTTCCCTGCTCATATCTCGAAGGTAAAAGACCCTTCGGACCCCTTGGGTAAAAGAATCCTCCAAGAAGATCCTACGGCCTCTACATCAAAGTCGGCTCCCGCTTTATTCGAGGCCATAAACAAGAACGGGCTGGTGATCTTCCTCATCGTGAGTGCTAACCCAGCGCACATCTCCCAATTTGTCTCAGACCCTCATTCGTTCAGGCGAATGTTGCAACGGGTCTCATCAACCTGTCGATTCAGACAATGTATACACCAAACGCAAAAGCGATGCTCATATTGATCGCGTATTCTTTCTGTGTATGTACATTTGCTTGGACATCCCGCAACAGACGTATCTGGATAATGTAATGCCTCGGCCCGTCTTGCGGTGAATTCTCCCTTGACGCTTACACCGAGTGGAGGGGCTCCTTGTTGATGATCTGGGTGAAGATCTCCAAAGCTGCCGCAGGTTGGAACGCAGGCTAACGAAACGCCATTCGGCAATGCTTTGGACTGCGAGTAAGGGCTTCGACGTACCACTTCATGACCAGCAGCATAGACTCTCCTGTTTTCAGTTGGAGGGTCAGCGTGAGTCACGACGAGTAATGAGATATACATACGCAAAGGAGAAGTTGTCCACGTTTGCGACGGCAGCGATAGTGGTACCGTCAAGTGTGATGTTACTCAGGGGGGTGTTGTGGAGAGTCTCGTTACCATACCAGTCCATGGCAAGTACAGAGGCGTAACCCTGCAGGGCATTCAATGGGGAGTAAAAGAGCAGAACCTAGAACCTACGCCAAGCCAGTTGCAGCTATGAAATGGTCGATCGTCAAAAGAATATCCAAAAAAGTGGGAGCATACGCACTTGATATCGGCATCACCAGCCTAGCATGAAATAGAGTTCAGTAGAAGTCAAACGGTCTATCGTCGGATTCACGTACCCAGATTAGAACCTTCAGCCTAGAATTCACCAACTCGGAGAGTTGAGGAAGTAACGTCCGTGCGCCCTAGAATAACCATCCATTCATTAGTTCGGATAGGCGTCGAGAACTCCAGACGACATACATCCCCGGTCTTCGCAAACAGAAAGTAGGGAGCGTCAGGACACTCTTGGTAAGTGGTTTCAGCACCAATCTTGCTCATAACCTCCGGAATGTTCAGGTAATTCGCATAGTATTCCGGAGGGAACAGCGCTGAGGAATTCTGGCGGAGATCATCGGCGTCTCGGTCTCCAACTGCAGGAACGAAGACGTTGTTGCCCTGTCGAATTGAGATACTGGCTTGAGTAACTACATGTGAATATGCGAACGTCCAGCGTACACAGTAGGCGTCTGCTTGACGACAAAGCTGGCTAGATTCAGTGGAGTTACCGGCAGCGTAGCAATTTTGCTCTCGCGCGACGCATCCGTTGGGGCCGTAGAGGGCCTCGGAGATGTTCTTCAACACGCTGTCGGGTTGAAGCTGACCGTATCCCGGCGCGTTGGTTGCAAAGTTATAGTAGGCGATGTTCTGGATCAAGGGGTCGTACCAACCACTGCGTTGAAGATTACTGAACCACTTTGCACGTGCAATCCGCTCGGGTATGGCTTACTTGTTGATCATGAGAGCACTGACGACGATAGGTTCGCCTTTGATTGCACCGCTGGCAACCAAGGCGTTCTGATCATTAAAATATGTCACGAAGCTGGGTCCATAGTGACCACCATAGCTCTCTGTGGCAAAGATGAACCTAGTCATATTTTCTGAGTATAATATCACAGGAGAAGAGGAGGGCACGTACTCGCGACTCTCGTACTTTGAGAAGAGCTGGCTCTCAAAAAGTATCTGGAACGCCTTCCACACAAAGGGTGCGGCACCTTCTGTGCTGTTGACTGTGTCCGTTCCGTACGAGAATCCGGTACCGATTGGCTGGTCAATGTAGATCACTAGAACGTGAAGATGAGTCGAGTCCCGGGAGGCAACTATTTAAACGACGCACTATTGCTCACGTTGTTCCAACTGCCTTGCCTATTTAGACGTCATTCAATGGTGGTCGGACGAAGCTCTTACCTGTACGGGTTGAGGTACGTCGAGTTTTCATCTTCGTTGACGAGACATGGTCCATTCTCTGCAAATTATACAATGGTTGGTTTCGTGTACCGCACCACAGAGGGGCTAACCTTGGAAGAGACCAATCATGGAAGAACACCCTGGGCCACCGTTCAGCCTTTCACGTGAGAGGTCAGACTCCACTCTCGTCTCAGCACATCCCCGTGTGACACCCTTACCAGAGCGTGAACGGCGCGGTCTCGGGCGAGTTGCGAGCCTCAAAGAACCAGAACCACTAGTGTCACATCGAAGCGTCAGCACGAGCTCCACTTCACCAGAACACGCCGACCATTGACATATTCGTTCCAACATCAATGTAGCCAGAATACTGGTCGACACCGGGCGTCGTCTCACAGATACCCGAATTTGCGACATAGCGCAGATTCGTGTCGTTTTGAGTCTGGGAGCGGAATGCGAGCCATTTCGTTCTTAATTCGTTGGGGTTAGAATGAGACACCGCATGAACCATGACCGCCCCCAGAACGAGCGCGGAAACCAAAGAAACAACAGACTGGAGGCGCATCTCTGCTAGTAGCAGAACACAACCTGTGGGGGTGGAGAATTGCTCGGGAAAATTGCACGCATGCGTCTTATAGCTGCTTCTTTCCGAGTTGAGCAGACGCCGGCTTCCGGATGGCCGACACCACGAGTCACTGTGGAACTGCAGTATACCCGAGCGGACACCGCATGGTGGTTACGCGATAAGCTGAAGAGGCTGGTCAGCGTGTGATCTATTCGGTGGTCAAGAAACCCACATAAAAATAGCGCGCAGAGTCGACGTATGTGTCGTCGTGCCACAAAAATCGGACTAGCCACAGGTGACCTTGCATGGCTCATTCAGGCCATTGAAAATTTGGCAACGGTCTACGCCTTTGCTGCCGAGAATGTCTTATAATGTTTGTCATTCGTGCCCGCTCTACCACCGCGACCAAGTTGTCCCTGTAGGTTGGGCTTCCTTGTTTATGTCGACAAACCTAGTGTATCGTGGCCCTAATGATCTCTAACTACCGCCTTTCTTGGTAAATGGCCTTCGGTAGTCAACGAATCGCAAGTTGCTCAACTCACTGATGCATCGCTGTAAGCTCAGTCGAGTGGTAGCGCATCTTCGCTGACGAAGCAAAGGTTACGTAGACTACGTACTTCACCTGTACCACCGCCGGTCTAACTCGCTGTGGCAAGGCTGAGCCAAGCTTTCCGTCCTGGATTTCAAGCCTTCGACTCGTCCAACCACCGCAAAACCACCACAATGTTCAAATCTGGAGGAGCACTTTATGACGTTACCGCTTGATGCTCTTTTGTAGGCCTGTCCTCCAATCAGAGCTCTCAAAAGTCGATAAAATTAAAAGGCATTCAAGGGTCCTATAAAAAAGTTTTTTCTCGTAAACTGCTCATGGCTGCTCACAACCATTTTCTCGTTTCCTGATAAGTTGCCTCACCTACTCACCAGATAGAGCGGGAAACCTCTCTGCCAAGTACTAACGCCGAAACAATATACTCACCGACATGGAATGCTTCTCTGCTTCATCGCGTCATAGGGGTTTACTAGTATGTCAACTGTGAGAGTGAAATGAGCGGAAAGTTTCTAAGCCAGCCCTATCAACTTGGCTGGATATCACATATAGAACTTGAACTTGATAAATAAAAATATGCCAATGAAGACGACCAAACCAGAAAGAATGAGTTCGCCAAAGTCTCCCCAAAACGTATTGACATGGAAATAACCCCGGAGAGGTGGATGCACAGAAACGTTGATCTTCCGGGTCTTTCCAGCTGAAGAATCACTATGAACGACGAAGAGAGTTTGTCGGGACTCATCGTACGCGTACTTGTCGTCGGGAGAGAGGCCCTCGACGACGAGCTTACGGCCGTGATAAATCAGAGAAGGGATATATATCTCCGTTTCGCGCGAAGTGCTTTCATTGGTAAGCCTCCATTCAAAGGTGAACTCCCCGGTATTCATCTCGTAATCGAACTTGGAGGGTATTCCCGCGGTCTTTGCTGGGTATGGGCGGACAACAGATGGCAGTATACGACCCCCGTTGTCGAGTGTGAAAGAGCTTTGCTCAAAGTCCAAGAGCGAGGACGGAAGCGCACGTCGACGACTAAACCACGAGAAGTTCTCGCCATTCCAATCGTCGCCATGACTGTCTGTGTTATCTGGGTTATAGTTCCACAATCTGAAGGGGGTGTGAGACCGCAGGGTTGTTTCAACAGAACTCAGGGCCCGTACGTGAAGCTAGTAAGGGAACGCTCTAGCGCAGTCATCATGGCATCCATCATCCGGTATTGCCATGTCCAGCTTTCTGTCGTAAGTGCTTCCTTGTCGCTAGCAGAAGTGAGTTCGGTCAATGAGCACATCCAACGAGCACGTACTTCAGGTCCATGGGTATTCCGCACTCGCCAACGAGGGTAGGCATCTCGCCCAGTACTTTGTGTCCAGTGTCGATGATGTTCTTTATCTGTAGAGAATAATTATCCCGAGCACCTTTCTGACCCCAGTAAATTGCCTTCAGGGGAAACATTCCCTGTAGTACATGTGAGGACTGCTCGAAAATTAGTGAACACGGAAGTCTTACTCGTGACAATCCTTGCACGTTAACAGTAAAGTCCCCAAACGCTTTCGTGAAGAGTGCATTTAGATCATACCTAAAGACAGGTATGATAAGAGAGTTCATTATATCCATGAGACAGCACCCTCACCAATGCGGCGCGAAAACCATGTTCGAAACTTGGTTTTCCTTTGTCCAGGACGGTGGACAGAACTGTGCAAGGAGTTCACGGATCCTCAAGACACTTCGGCAAGCTAGAACCACAGTACCTCGTTAGGAATTGGCTCTACGAAGAGCATTTTCTCCCTCGGGGCGACGCTGTGTACACGCTGTGCCCAGCGCTTCAACAGAGGAAAGTAGAAGTCCGTGTACCAATTAACCTGGGAATCATCATGAAGCCTTCCGGGTGAACTAAACTACTGGTGAGATGACGCACCTTGCGGCCGCTAATGGGATGTTTTGTGAAGTAATTTTCGCGCAAGACGACACCTTCGTTCTTGCTCTTATCCCATCCCCAGACGCCATGCATCTCCCAGACACATTTTCCTCCCGTAGGGCCATCAAGTCGCCACGCCGAACATTTGTCAGAGTTCAATACGCTATCGGAAGTCTTGCGAGTGGGCATAGGAAATGACCGTGTCCAGTGAGAAACCAGGGTAGGGTACCCGGAACCAAGCATAAAAGATTGGAATGCAGAAGCTGGGGAAGCACGTCAATCTACTTTGCAGCATTCGAACATGGTCACTCACGAACGTGAGAAAGATGTAAATCCGTGTTGTAATCAAATTTGTGTAGAGAAGGGAGATCTATGTATCCTCTATGCGGTTCGTTCATCATCTGTCGGTGGTCAATATCCCAACCTTGTCATTTAAGGGTAATGTGGATACCTCAAATCCGAGAACTCCTTCTAAGCCACCCAGGGTTTGAGCGACCACTGCACACATATCAAGAAAGGTATCCTGGAGGTACTGCTGAACAGATTTTACTTCTCCATTCGCTGCTGTTACTTTGAGCTTCGGGGCAAATGTGTCGCCTGCCCAGAAACACGTCCTGACAAGAATATAGTTGAACAACAATTACTGCTTGCAGGGATCCAACTTACGCCATAGTAGCAGCAGCAAGCTTTTGGTAGCCGCATGGCCAAATACCGCGCTCTGCCTCCACATGACCGCCTCCTTTAACACCTAAAAGCCATGCAGCCCCTGACTTCTCCAGGGCATGTAGATCGAATCCGATATTCTCAAGAGTCCATGCAGGTGCACCGGAACCTCCAGAGTATCTCGACCAGACGTCCTGATGAACAACGACGAATGCAGCCAGACCATACTCCGGAAGTAAGGACAGCAATTTCTTGACATACGTCAAATACTCTATATCATAGATTCCGCTAAAATTGTTCAGTTGGATCACGGACAATTTTTTTAAGAGCAACTTACGGGCCGGCGTGCTCGACTGCTTCCCATGTGACGAGAAAACGGACTAGAGAAATATTAGGCTCGCAAATCCAAATGTATTTGTCCGACCTACTGAACGATAAACCCCATCTTCTCAAACGGGCAAAGTGCTCAGGCGCCTCTTCGAGAGGGAATGGCTGACCGACGAAAGTAACCGAGCGGTGGTTAGCAGGAAACGTGTCGTGGTCATGATCAACTGGGCTATTCAGTAAGCAAGTTTCAGCATATATAATGGGGTCATGACAAGTAGGGTACCCCATACATTTTACTGGAACCTGACAGATTCGCTCCTCGAAGGCTGCAGACGCGTCCAAAGGCATCAACGAAATGACGCCCTCGTCGCTCAACCTTTCCACCGGTACCTGCCGGTGACCAGTCATGAGCATATGTCGTTCCTGATCCTGGTGAGTAATCTGGTGCATGGGAGGGATGAACCTGTAGCTTCATGAGCGTGAGGGTCTTCATGGGATGGATAATGGGAGTCACCCTCCCCATGACAGCCGTCGGTGTAGGACTTGCATCCCCTTGTCTTGCGTGATCGAGTAAAACGAACGAAGTTTCTGAGTCCGAGCGATTGTTCATTGCTGAGCCGGCAAGTGGTGGACGCGACGCCGTTGACAAGCTCCAAAAAGAGTGGTGGTTGTTTGGCAAAGGCTTTAGATCCAAACAACCGCTCTCTATTGCGGCACACATCGCAAATATGTTTCGTAGCTTTGCAATCCTTCCCCCCACTCTGCGCACATCAAATTACTCACTGCTGTATACTAGATATATCTCATCTGGTCCCAGGTTTGACGACACTCGATTGACTATCCCCGGCAGGGCTAGCTTTTCGCACCAGTGGCTGCGAGATTCATGCCAATGCCCCTCATGCGTTCATCCCTCCACATCACAGAAACTCCACAGATCCTCTGATATTCCAGTTGGCATCCGGCCCGCTCCGGGTGGTTTAACTGCCACAGCTGACGGTGTTCATATCCGGTGGATCGACGGGCATGAATCATTCTATGACACCACATTCCTGGAACGCTACTCTTCTCCATCGGAACTAATGAAATTTCATCGAGATAGAGAACAAATATTCTGGAATGCATTTTCGATCTCTCAAGCCCCAGATCTCTATATTCCCTACAAGGAGCTCGTAGAGCCTGCTCGACTCCTCTGTGCCATTAACCAACTCACCCAGTACGGCCTACTCTTCGTCACAGGCGTGCCAAACGATCAAACCTCCAGTGATACGTGCGAGCTTCGAGAGCTGGCCAACATATTTGGTGAACTGCGTACCACCTTTTATGGTGAACTGTGGGACGTCAAGAATGTTCGCAACAGCCGTAACATTGCCTACACTAATCTCGGTCTCGGTCTGCATATGGATCTGCTGTATGTTCATAACTCACATAGCGATTAAATGACTCAACCTCCCAAACAGTTACTTTCAACACCCACCACGATACCAGATTCTACATTGCTTGCGCAACCGCGTCGTTGGTGGCACTTCGATCTTTGTGGACGGGCTTTACGCCGCTTCGTTGCTGCGAGCGTCCCATCCAGCAGAATTTGACGTCCTGGCAGCGACGCGTGTTCCCTTCCACTACATAAATGATGGACACCATTTGCACTACGAACACCCAACCATCGAATTAGACGCACGCGCCTCGACCACCAACGAGTCTAGATCTGAGCTGCCCATCAAATATATTAACTATTCGCCACCATTCCAAGCACCCCTCATGAGCTCAACGCCAACCTCCTTCTACGCGGCTCTCGGGAAATTCGTTGCACTACTAGATGACACTGCTAACCGTATAGAATATAACCTACACGAGGGAGATGCTGTTCTCTTTGACAACCGAAGAGTGTTTCACGCCCGCACGGCTTTCACGGATGGACCCCCTGGTGGCAGGAAAACACGCGAAGCAGAAACGAATCGTTGGCTCAAAGGATGTTATCTCGAGGCAGACGCCATTCTCGACCGTGGCAGGATATTAAGTTCCAGGTTAGATGGGATTGATTGATGTGCTATAATGACACATTTGGTTCATGTAGTTACTAAGTAGACCTCCCACGATATGGGACAAAGGCAGCGATACAAGGTATCGCATTGTAGTAGCCTTCGAAAGCTATATTATCAGATGCAACCCAGTCCTACAGCTTACTCTTCTCTGCCTTTTTGATGAAAGCGACACTGTTGCTCAGAGCAACCTGAAGGGCAATTAGGGTGATGACGGCACACAAGTTCAGCACAAACCTTGCCCGACGTGAGATTCTTGGTAACAAAAGTGATTTCAGTGGTCCCATTGGGACCGGGCCCCACCTCCCATGCATGTGTCTCTAGTTCATCGCCAGGCTTGACAGGCGATGTGAAGCGCACGCCAAACACTTTCAGAGCGCGCGTATCGCCCTTTGCAACTTCCTGGATGAGACCACGAGCGACAAATCCGAACGAAGACAAGCCATGCAAGATGACACCACCAAATCCCAGCGCCTTGCCTATCACGGGATCTAGACAATATGGTTAGTGGGTCCAAACTTGTACGCTCCTAAGCGGTGCAGATCCACCAATGTGAAGGGGATTGTAATCTCCGCTGAGGCGATAGATGAGTGCTTGCTCCGGGGTTGTTTTGTCTCTGATCACCCAGTCTGGTTTGCGGTCCTTGGGAATGGGCTTCGCCTGGGGTGCACCTGCAATTACTTTGGAGAATTTGACACCATTTGCTTTGGTACCCAGATAGAACGAAGAGTTCTTGAATGGCTATGTAGCAGCGAAAAATTCGTGAGAGGACCGAGACACTTACGAAGAGTTTTGCATAAACAATACCCTGGGGATCCACAAGTAATGACTCGTGCTCGACGATGATGCCAGATTCTTGGAATCAAAGTGAGAACGGGTCAAAAAGAAACGGCGCGACTGACTGTTTTCATGTACGGCACAGATGCTGTTTGAGAGCTTCCACCCTGGTCCGCTTGCAACTGGCAGGTCCTTCAAGACCTCGATGCTCTGGGCAGCATGAACCTACGTCCAAATAGTACAGGTCAGTTACTTCGATTGGGCGCGGAGACAGCTTGCATACCACCCTATCAGACCCGAGCTTGGGGAGCCCAGGAATGGTTTCGGCCCCGATTTTGTCCGCAAAGAGAGATACATCGGTGTCGTTGCCTAGTCCACATGATAGCATGTCAAGCTTTTGATTTGAGCGAGACCACGACCGACATACCCTTCAATCCAAGCACAACGGGGTAGGTTGGCAAAGGAACCCATGCCTTGTCTGTGATTTTTCGTCTTGATGTATATTAGAGGCAACTGACATGACATACCAAGCTCTGTGAGGGGACTGGTCAGAGGGGGGTGAAAGGGTAGGTATGGGACGGAGCATACCGTATACAAGAGAAAGGTCGTCCTTCTTTGCACCAACGCCGAGCGCATACAGGATGATGTCCTTGCGTGTCCACGCCACCTAGAAGGGCGCTGGTTTCAGGGTACGTGGAGAGGACCGAGGCGCTTACGGGTTGATCAGGCGACTTGTGGCCGACGGCTTTAGCAAGGTCGTAAGTCATGTCAGCTGGGTTGGGGGTCAAGCAGTGGGACGAGGTTACATACAATTTAATTATTTTTAATTTATGTTCCGGTATAGATCCGAAAACATCGGGGTACCGCTACACCAACAACACGTTTATACCAGTCGACAGACATCCAGGCAAAGCTCGAAGCCCAACGTGGCGTGCAATGCGGACTTTGCGGGTGCCATTAGCCAAATAAATTACATAAGTCGGAGTGAGCTGTCGAAAGAACGTAACCTGCACACAACCCATATGTACGCGATGACGACAACCCTTGGCTGGCCCATCACTCCCACCACGATCATCACCTCCCACATCCCCCGAGGCGAGCCGATCCCCCCCCCCGCGACCCCGCGATGTCGGACGCGCAGTACCAACCTCCCAAAGTCTATGTCGAGGGGACCTGGCTATATGGGGCGATCGTCACCTCCGTCCTCTATGGCATCGTTGTCGTTCTCTATGTCATGTGCGCTCGTTCCCTCTGGGGCTGCATTCGCTCGCGTGACGGTGCTGCAAAGAAGCACTGGTTCTTCTTCATCTATGTCAACTTCGTCTTTGCATTGAGCACCCTCTATGTTGCATCCAACGCACAAATCACCCAGCTTGGTTTCATAAACAACAGGGATTATCCCGGTGGTGAGTCATTTGCGCGTCCAATCCTCGAGCATCGTATAATCTATCCTCTCCCTTTCCCCGCAGGTCCCAGCGCCTTTGAAATAAACACATCGTCCCCACCTCTCAATGTTGCTTTCGTCGTTTCAAATTGGTGCGCAGATGCCCTGATGGTGAGCGTCCCGCGTTCGCTCCCCCTCGATGCCAAACTAACTCTGGCAAGATATGGCGCTGTGTTGTGGTGTATAGAGATAGCAAGTTCCACCCTATCGTGACCGGGTTCGGATGCTTGATGTTCCTCGCATCCGTCGGTATGTGTTCCATTCTCTCTGTCGATCCGTCGTGACCCCTTGTGCACCATCCGCAGTCACTGGTTCCCTCTGGGTCATTATCGTGTCACGGCCTGAACAATCCGCGAGTGGCTGGATGTCCTTTAGCTTCCTCTTCCCGTACCTCAGCGTTTCCCTCGCTATCAACATCCTCATCTGTATTCTAACAGTCCTCCGCCTGCTATACCACAGAGCATGCATCGCAAAGGCTCTTGGCCCTGGATACGGCTTGCTGTACGCCAGCTTTGCAGCCATGATCGTCGAAAGTGCTGCTGTATACGCCATATGCTCATTTTTGTACCTCATCCCATACGCCGTAAACAGTCCGCTGGCCAATGCGTTCCTGCAAATCCTGGGCGAGGCGCAGGTGACTTGTTCTCCTCTTCGATCCTTTGTTACTTCAGCGATTGACTACTTCACCTGGAATTCGTAGGTCATCGCACCCCTTCTCATCATTTACCGTGTTTCCGAAGGTAAAGCCTGGACAAGAGAAATGGCTTCACGCATCGCAAACTCCGGTTCCCAGGGTGTGCGTCGGCTGTCTGCCCGACCGACCTCCGCACAGTCACCGAGACTACTCAATGTCCATGTCGCCCTCAAGGGTGGGCAACACAATGAACACGAAGGTTCAGTCCGATTCGCCAATGTGGAGGACAAGGTTTAGGCTGTGTAACATCCAGCACACCAGGTTGCATCGGGATGTTCGAGCCGACACGAAGCATACGTTGGATTCCAGCCACACATTTATCGATCAACCCGGCCGTTCTTGCTCCTGCTGTAGTCCACAACGCAGCAGGTGATTACTTCTTGATCTGGATTGCGTTTACATGGATGGATCAAGACCTGCGTTTTTGTTGTCTCCTAACCAATGTAGAGACGGGCAGCTTGTCAAGACAACAAACTTAGACACTCTTTTTGCACGTTCGCTGAAACCGTTTCTTGGCTGTTGTGTTTCCTCTTCTCATCTGGACGTTCTACGTAATGTGCATCATACCCTCCTCGGATACACCCTCTCCTCCCATTACCACGGTGAAGTCGCTCAATTGTTATGAATACGCATGTATCCTATTTCACGATGGAATCCCGGTGCCATTACGATGCTGACGATCACCGGCCATCACCGTTTCGCGTCGTCGGCCCCCGTGTGAGAAGGAGCTAACTTGGGCGTTCGCTTGGCAAGGGACTTTTGGTCGGAACCAAATCGCGTTGGCACGCCCCTTCTCATCGCATGTCATTCACGCTTAGAAGCATTCGAGATACAGACGAGGGACGTTTGCAAACGGATTTTGCCATCGTTCGATTGATAGCATTCGGAGCCGATAACGCCTGGATCTGATGCACTAGAACCCCGGCGGGAGCGGTTCAACGCATTATATCGTCACACACCAAGGAATCGATTGGCAGGCAATTCCGGTTCCAGCCTTGCGGGCATTAATGCGCCCCAGTGTACAACAAATTTATCTTGTGAACTCTATTTCGTTCTCTCTTGTCTTCCCTCTTTCCCATCAATTCCTGGTTTGTACAAATGACGGCCAACCACATCCATCCACTTTCTCAGACATGCACATACAAGCCGGCATCTTTCCTGATCTTCGTCATCGCTACATCAGAAAGGTTAGATCAAGTCGGAGATTCTGCGGAGATGTCATGAAAGACATCGACTTACCGGCGATGATTGCACTGCCAACGCCACTTCCGTCTTCGGCATGGTACGTCACGATGTTGCTAAGACCCCATGTTGGTGGTAAGTAGGAAGGCGCGCAAAAGTCAGAGAATGATGAATTAGAGTGACATCTGTACTCTCACCGGCCTTTATCGCCAAAGATGTCTTGAAGCCCTTCATGTACCCTGTCTGCGAACCCAGGATATTTCTAGTTAGAGGAGAACAAATTACAATCAGTACCCTTGTCGGAAAAGAGGAAAAGAGGTATAGAGAGCTAAGAAATCCACACACATTGTACAGACTGCCATCCGCACCTACGGAGCACCCCTCCTCCAAATATCCCATCTTCTTCACAATCGCGGCAATTCCACAAGAACTCAGTCGTGCTGCACGTCGCCCAATCAGTTTAGCGAGAGCTCGGAAGAATTGCCGTTCAGCCAGTGTCGTCTCAAGGGCGAAAAAGTGGGTGAATATGCCAATGATCATGAGAAGCTCGTCCGTCGGGTCACTGACAGGATATGAGCAGAAGTCGAACTACTGAAGAAGAGGAACTCACCTTTCCATCAGAGACAAAAACGCAGTATCAAAACAATACGGTTTCTCAAGCTTGTATGTATTCTGACCAAGGAAAAGGACACCCTCATCTATGAGCTCGCAAAGGACCAGTCGGAGGATTTCACCCAGATATCGACCCGATATGAGTTTCTTGGTAAGTGGAAGGCAGGAAATAACCAAACACAGTAAACAGATGGTTCTCAGCGTGTGGCAGCGAACAGTCGCTCACCTCAAATGCCTGTTCACCAGGCTTGTTTGATGTTTCGTCTACGGTTGCGTCGTATCTCGTCCGAGGAAGATGTTCATGCTCAAACGAGTCGAAGGCACCCTTAAGAACGAGGTGTTCCACTGAGATCTATCCACGATAATGAAATGTTGCATAACGAACCCATTCGCAGTTGATAGCCATGTCGGCATCAGGAGGAATGTTCAGGCTTGCAATCTTGGGGATGCTCTTAACATGTTCCATGTATGCGGCATTGCAACCCGTCCCAAAGATGACGGCTATCTTGGTTCTAGGGTTGACGTAGTGTGACGCTATGAGGGTGCCGGTGGTGTCATTTATAAGCGCTGTTAACTGTACGGGAAGATCCTGAATGAAATATGATGTTCAGAGACACGAGTCGTTATTAGCACGGTAGGTGATGGCAAGTAGCAAGGGGAGAAAAAACGCACATATTTTGCAAGAGACTGCTTGAACATCTCAGCAACATCTCTTCCCTCCGTATTGGATGCGCCAAAGCCTTTCGTCCAACGAATGAGCTCACCGTGATCGATCCGTTCTTGTCTATACCAAGAAAGGCAGGATAAAAAAAGAGAACGTATATGTTCCCGTATGACATCGGACCCCAATTCGTATTGTCAGTACGTAGACAACGGCGGTAGGTTGTCAGGATATTGGATCGAACCATGTCAGCGCAAAAAGATGTACTTTCAGACAACTTAGATCCTGGAATTAGCCCGGACTCACGTGCATGGATACGAGAACTGGAAACGGACGGACAGACCAAATGTCAAGTCAGTTCTGGACACATCGCGTCAAATATACCGCATAAAAATGCAACACTCACAGTGAATCCTAGAGGCAATGTCTGACCTTTCTTCAACATACCCGGAACATCACCCGTATTCGAGTCGATAAACGTCTTCAAACATTCTGCACAAAAATCGAATAATTTTTGCCCGTCGTCTTGCTTCTGTTCTTCAGTGAGACGATATTTGGTTTGTGAGAGTTCAAATTTCCCATGGCCTTGCAGGGTCACGAGGCAGACTCGAAGGTTGGTGCCGCCTAGTAATGGGTAGCGTGACAGAGGAGGGGTTATGAATATGAGAAGTAGATCCAGGTTAGTAATCGAATTCAGACAATGTTATGTGGCCCAGTAGATATATCCAGGACCAGTCAGGCCAGAACGAGAGGATGAAAGGATGGAACGCACCAAGATCCACCGCTAAGTAGTCACCGGTCTCCTGGCCGGATGGCCACCCAAAGACGAAAGTAGGGATCATGGGCTAAACGATGTTCAGACAAAACCCATTAGATGATGATTCAATTCCCCTCCGAAAGGCACATATAAGGGCAAGAAACAAGAAAGCGAGCGCATATAGGAGGATCAACGAGCTGAACCCCGCATCCTAGTGGACAACACACAAACGGGGAGAGGGATAAGAGGTTTACTCTTCCCACGTCAGCTTCTTGATAACCGATCGATGGAACCTCCATATCCAGGACATTTCCATCTTCATTCAGGGACTACCAAGAAACAAAGCAACCAGAATCGAGGGAGAAAAAGTGGCGCGGAGTGAAATAAGTGCGTACCACGATTTGATTGTACTTCCCCAATCCCAAATCAAGGGAATCGACGAATGCCTCGACGATTATACGCATCCTCTGAGGTGTCAGGGTGAATCTATGCAATGCATCCGAACATGGTGGTGTTTTCCGAAGACGGCGGGCGGAATGCGGGGTACAATTCAGTAGCGAGTATTGCAAAAAAGAATAGAAGGCAGGACTGACAAGGTCTCGTATTTCCTGAGATGGTCCGCCATCGTCCTAAGATCACACAGGGGATAACAAGGGTGTAAGTATGCAATCGTATCACGGGCGGCTTGGCAGGATCGACATGAGCAAGGAAGGATGACAAGGGGGTACCTTTTGGTGGCATGTGGAAGATCTTCCTCGTCTTGTGTGCGGGTATGGATCGCAATGGTCTGTCCCGTAGGCAGGACGAGGCTGCCGCTACCACGACGCGATGCAGGCATGATCTCTCGACGATGATATGCCTTGGATGGCCGTGGGATGGTCGTGGGAGGTGTTGGGAGCGCCAAACGGGTTGCTCAGGTGCTCAAACGGAGCTCCTCATTCAGGGTCCCACTGCATGTTCCGACCTTGTGCGTGGGAACTACGCGACTTATTTATCCAACCCGACTCTCTGTCTTCTTCGACGTCGTCATGATTGGTCTCAAAGGAACGCTGAATGTACGTCTTACACTGATCGTTGCTGAGCACCGCCAATACCCCCTTGGAACAGGTTATCGACAATTCGGGAGCTCTCCTCGTCGAGTGTGTCAACGTCCTAAAACAAAAAGTCAACAACGGCTGGGGGTCAGTCGGGGATGAAATCGTCTGCGTTGTCAAACGCGCCCGCCCACTTACCGCCACACAAGCTGCTTCCGCGACTGCGCTCAAAGTGCGTCGAGGAGATGTCCGTCGCGCTTTAATTGTGCGCACCAAGAAAGCCGTGAGAAGACCCGACGGCAGGTTTGTCAGATTCGACGACAACGCGGCGGTGTTGTTGAATAACAAGAGGGAGATGCTGGGCACAAGAATTGGTGGGATTGTCAGCGCAGATTTGCGATTGAAAGGGTGGGGAAAGATTGTCAGCTTGGCTCCCAAGGTACGCGTTAGAAAGCAGCTCGTGCTGGGGAACTAACTCGTCTCTTCCCCTATAGGCTCTGTAGCTGGGGCGCTGCTTCGATTATGTCGTGTACATATACCCTGGCTAGTCGCCCGTAATATTACCATTCACTCGGGAGCATCTGGCTTGGTCGGTTCATGGAACGATCAGCCTAAGGTAACACGTAGAGCTACAAATGAAGAGAGAAAGAGTTGACACATACAGTGCAAGAGTGCTCAACCCTTGCAGGCAATTCCTGGTATGCTGTCAGCACCAAGTATGTAGACTGTCCCCCGCGCCGGAGTGTCACTACACGGTCCACACCTGCTTGGCTGATAACCTACACCGCTGACCACATGCGTATTCAGCCATCCTGACGCGAGACACTCGAGGAATACTTACTCCCGTGAGTCCCGGCATGCATCAGCCGCCATGTATTAGTCGTAATCAACGTGACGTCAGCACCGTCCAGCGCAACCTACATCGAGAAACTATTGTTAGTCGAACGAGCGGTGCTTGATGCGCTCGCACATTCTCTTTCCAACGCACTCTCACCCGACCTAGTGCGTGATGTTTCGCTCAACGCCACTTCGGATAGTCTTGTCTCGAACAAGTGCAACCTCGACGCTCCCCGTCGTGCGCCGGTCCCTTCGCCCTCTTGTGGTCCCACGTCATGCTAGCACCAGCAGTAAAAGTGCACTTTCCCGGACCCCATCACTCTCAGTTCTGTTGGGCGCTTTAACGTGCGCTCTCCTAGGGTACGCCATCGGCTCAGCGGCTAGTCTACCATCTCCGTTGGTTTCTCTTGGTCTCGGAAGCCACAAAGTGTCCACGAAGGACGATGGACCGACATATGGCACTTCAGAAGATTTCCAAAAAGCCATACAAGAACTGAGGCACACTTTCAACAGTGAGGGCCACGAGTCTGGCGTCGTCAGCACCGACCCAGATGACCTCCAGATACACGGATCTTCGGTTAACGATCATCATTCTGGTGCGTGCCGGTTTTCGTTAGTGTTGCCGCTCCTATCCGTTCTCCTTGGAATTTCTCCAAGTTTGCGGCTGTGATCACTGTTAACTGTGTATATGCCCTGGTTGCACTATAGGTGCTCTTCATACAGTGGTAGTGTACCCAAGAAGCACAGAAGACGTGGTCAAAATCGTCAAAATAGCTACAAAGTATCGGATGCCAGTAACGCCATTCTCGGGTGGAACGAGTCTCGAGGGGAGCACTCGCCCGGTGAGCTCCCGGTTTCTTTGGCTGCAGTGCTTCTATTGCACCCAAATCTGCTTTCCCACGTTCCTCGGCCATTCACATGAAAGCATTATTCGTTAAACATTATTTCCTCATTGCTGCATTTCTTTAATCCCATCTACACTTTCTGGATCGTAGGTTCGCCCATGACTGACTTCTGGACAGTATGTAACGGGTGGTATTTGCATTGACATGTCTAATATGGACAAAATTCTCGAGTTTCATGGTTCGTATATTTTGTCCTAGTCGCGCAAATAGTTAACACCTGACCATCGTGCTCCATTTATATTCGGCTCGAAATGGTGTATTCCCTGGAACTTACGGAATATCTCGCGAGGTAGAACAAGACGCAGATATCGTGTGTCAGCCGGGGGCCGGGTGGATGCAGATCAACGAAATGTTGCAAAATAAAGGTATTTTTTTGCCTACTATTTTAGCGAGGAAAGCGAACTCAATACTTCTGCCTCGCACAAAGGAATACCCTTATTCTTTCCCGTGAGCTACTGTTCTTAACCTCCCTTCTGCGTGAAATGTCAACACATACTATGTCATCTTAGTTGGACCCCGGCCCGGGAGCAACGATAGGCGGGATGATGAGCACCGGGTGTTCCGGAAGTAAGTTCCTGCCTTTTGGCTCGATCTAACAAAAGACTTATGATCCTTCTCAAAGCGAATGCCGTGCGTTATGGAACAGCTAAGGGGGAATGGTTCCTTAATGCTGTATGTCCGTTTGTCCTATCTCTCTTATTATCGGCCTCTGGGTTTGCATATATTTGTAACTTTTAACTTGATCCTTTTGCTGAAGTTCGCGACATCCTCCACAGACAGTGGTCCTCCCCTCCGGAGAAGTCATTAAAACGCGACAACGTTCCAGGAAGTCTTCTGCGGGTTTCGACGTGACCAAGTTATTCATCGGTGCAGAGGGCACCCTCGGGATCGTTACCGAAGGTGGGTTCCGTTTGTCCCAGTTTCACTTGCATTTGGTGTTTCTATGCCTGTGATGCATGAGAGACGCTCATGATTGTTTTGTGTGGTAGTTACAATTCGCTTGGCTCCAGTGTTACCTACAACGGTTGCTGTTGCACAGTTTCCTAACGTCAAGAAGGCGACAGAAGCAGTGATTGATGTATTGAATCGTGGGGTTGGGATTCGTAAGTGCCTTTCCAGTCATTTGTCTGCGACTCGACTAACTTTCTCACCATACATAATTACCTATTCAAAAACTCGTTCTCAGAATGCGTCGAACTCTGTGACTCTGAATTCATGCGTGCAACAAACCGATTTGGTGCTTCTGAGCGCACCTACCCTGAAGTCGACTCCCTCTTCTTCAAATTCCAGGGTCCCTCTCAAGCCTCGCTTCAGGAAACAGCCAAAATCGTCAAGGAGATTGTGAAACAGCATGGCGCCACTGGCTTCGAATTAGCGCGGAACGAAAAAGAAGCGACAGATCTATGGGCTGATAGGAAGAACGCACTTTATTCTTCACTGGCGCTTGTGGAAGGAGCCAAGGGATGGGGTACGGACGTGTGGTCGGTCTTGTTTCCTCTGCGAGGTGTGGGTAAGTCCGTTGATGTAGTGTATCGTTCTAGCGTCCCGGTCTCGAGGCTCCCTGACCTCGTCTACGAGACGAAGCAGGACATAAAAGAAATTGGGCTTGTGACCACCATTGTGGGACATGTCGGTGATGGTCAGTCTTCATTTCTCTCCTTGTTTGCTTTTCAAATCCGACCGGTTGACAGGTAATTTCCACGCGCTGCTCCTCTTCCGGAACGACGAAGAAAAGGCAATAGCGCGAGAAGCTGTACACAGAATGGTCGAACGAGCAATAAAGATGGAGGGTACATGTAGGTTTTACATTCTAACGACGGTCACCGTGCCACCTCGTTGGCTCCAAGTTTCTATGGCTCACAATCTACTTCCTCATAACATAGGCACGGGCGAGCATGGCGTTGGTATTGGGAAACGCGAATACCTCTACTCTGAGTTGGGGGAAGGCACTGTGGAGCTGATGTGGTCCATTAAAAAGTTGATAGATCCACTAGGCTTATTCAATCCTGGAAAGGTCAGTGTCAACCAACCAGCCAATATAGAAGTGAGTTGACTTGGACATTAATGCATACCACTATAGCTCTACCCAGACAAGAGTATGAAAAACCCAAGGAAAGATTGAATGTAGGGGTTGGTAAAGATACCTTGTTGACAATGCAAGAATCTATGTTATATCTTCACACCATTCTCTTGTCTTGTAATGCTGGATCAGTTGGAACATATGATGTTGCCCTTTATTATTACTCAAGCATGTCACATACATATCCATTGTAGTTTTTTGGCATACTTGCAGAATATATGAACCTCACCATCATCAGAGTTCATCTATTCTTCATGTACAAAAATAATCAAGACCCTGCCAGTAGTGAAGATTTATCACCAGAGAAGTCAGAAAAATAAAACATAATTTAATTGCATGGAACTACATATATGAAATACATAACAAGAAGTAAGACTGAATCATAATGTAGTCAGCCTTCAAATTGAATACAACAGTACCCTGGAAGAACAATTAAAAGCAAGTATTATAATGCAGGTTCCTTTACAACTTACCTGACTCTGAACATCAGACAGATTTTCTTCAGTCTCCATGTTGATTGTTCTGCTTTGTCTTGTTATATGGATTGAGTGAATGTTGTAGATCTCATGATCATCAAGGCTTTGGACATAGGTTCAAATATTAAGATTTGCCAGTAGAGTATTGCAGTAAAGAGTGGAAAGAGGATAGTATACTCCAACATATACAAATCCACTTTGATTAAGCTAAAAACAGAGAACCTATTTAGAGAGATCATGAAGGATACAGAACATAACTTCATACCAAAATAGCAGTAACAATACTCACAATAGCTATTCAAAAACCAGTGCTGATGGATACAACAATCAAGCACATAAAAATACAGTCAGTGCTGGAATACATAGCCTTAATTTGAGCATAAGAAGCAGAAATGAAAACAAACTTTGAATTGATCCTTGCTCTTCCCTCTCCAAGTGAGGCACACATGACAAGAGTAATGATAACATCAATTACTGCTGTACTAACATTGACTTCACCTGCAAGAATCTTGAAATTTTAATTTAACAACCAGATATAATAACAAATTAACAATACATACCACTAAATCCAGTTAACTTGAAAGATCAGGAATAGTTGCAAAACCCCATGCTTTGACAAAAAAATATAAAATATCTTGTGTTAGGACTAGTGAAAAAATGCACACAGTATGCTAACATGCTGTTACAGCTGTAAATTATACACCTTCAGTTACAACAGGGTAATATTTAAAAAAAAACACTGACAAGACTGTGCTATAATGCAAAGCATTACAACTCCTGGAAAAATATACCTGAAGCACTCTGAGCTTGCTGGGAGAACATACCAGATACATCATTCTTGAATAAATCTCAGGATGGAGCTTATGGAATGTAGTGTGATACATGAAGAATAACTGAATGATGGTTGGAATTGTGACCTATATGATAAACATCATGTCCTGTATTATTTGGAACAACACAACACTTACTGCTATTATTATAGGAACATGAAAGAATCTAATTTTTGTATGAGTGATGATTCCAGCTCAACTTTAAAACATGCATTTGAACTTACTTGTGTATGGGATCAAGGTTAGAATGATCAGACCTTTGAATCAGCTCATTCCATACTAAATATACTTTGAGTCAATGATTGAAGAATATATTACATACACTTACTACCAGCACACAGAAGAAATTTGTGAGCAGTGTCCAGCAAAGAGACCAGTCACCTAGTATATTGTAAGACTAATACTCTTGGATAAAATTGCAGCCTACCAATAACTTCAAATAGATTATGTCTGTGCAATATCTGAGGCAAATCAAAGCTGAATTTACTGAGGTTTCTAAATACTTATAACAATGGATACCAAACAAAATAAATGAACCTGTTGAAGTCGAAGGTTGATGCAGTGGAGTTCCAATCAGTGGTGGCTTACATTTGCAGCACATTGATACAATATAATACCAATGAGACAAAAATCCCAGCAAGAGCATCACTAGTCCAGATAGTAGTGCCTCCACTTGTGGAGATACCCACTAATGTTGTTTGCATTCTGGCGAGTGTCATAGTCGAAAGTAAAAGATGAAGAACCGGATGTGGGGGGATGCGCGCATTCGATCCCATAGGTGACATTGGAAAGGCTGGGCACCACTGTATGACCCTGTGGGACCCAAAAATATATTTGCGAGTAACATTGACGAGTAGCGGCTTCTCGAGTCGCTTGGAAATGGATCCCTGTAATCGGGGCCATGATTTGAAGGCAGATAGAAGATGGAAGCGGATGCTACGCTAGTTATGATGTACGCAACTTGGGCGACTGAACTCCCAGTCACATGATCACCGCTTCGCCAGATTCGGACTTCAGGCGAGTTTCTATCAACACCCTCCAGCCATGGGCAGCACACTCTTCGGAAACCCGGCTTCGCAGCAACAACCGACGGTGGGAAGTGGCCTTTTTGGAAGCACGACCACTTCTCAACAGCCATCGGCGACGGGGGGTGGCTTGTTTGGAGGTATGACCCAACAACCATCGGCGACGGGAGGTAGCTTGTTTGGGGGTACAACCCCTTCTCAACAGCCATCGACGGCGGGGAGCAGCTTGTTTGGGGGTACCACACAACCGGCGGCGATAGGCGGCAGCATTTTCGGTAGTGCCATTGGCACGACCTCGGGCGCGAGTACAATCTCGCCCCCGACGCTTTTCGGACAACCACCTGCACAAACTTCGACTAGCACCACACAACCTACTACTTGGTTGTTCGGACAGTCTGCTCAGTCGCAGCAACCACAAAAACCAACCGGATCACTTTTTGGGTCCGCTACTCAACCGTCGACCACAGGAACTCTGTTTGGCAGTACCCCCGCTGCCCCCACCTCGGGGGCTGGGTTAGGAACGGGGTCGGTTCCAGGAACTACGACTGGCACGACTATGGCCCCGACGCTTTTCGGACAACTGCCTGCACAAACTTTGACTAGCGCCACACAACCTACCACCTCGTTGTTCGGACAGTCCACTCAGTCGCAACAACCACAAAAACCAACCGGATCACTCTTTGGGTCCACTACTCAACCGTCGACCACAGGAACTCTGTTCGGCAGTACCCTTTCTGCCCCGACCTTGGGGACTGGGCTGGGCACGGGGTCAATTTTGGGAACTTCCACGTCGAGATCATCGCAATCGATGCTTGGTGCCACTTCTCAGCAACAAGATCCTCAGAGCCAGTTCGTGGCGCTGATACAGAGGATCGATGCCATTGCCGAGGCTTGGAATCCAAATTCACCTCAGTGTCGCTTCCACGTGAGTATACTCTCTGTGAAAGGTGCAGAAAACTCCAGATTAACATCGACGGTACTTAGCACTATTTCTATAACCTAGTCGACCCGGCGCTCATAAGTCAATACGGCCGACCTGCCAACGCGACCAGCGAGGCTCTTTGGCAGAGAGCAATCAGAGAAAGCCCGGATCCTAGTTGGTAGGTGGACAGCGTATTTCAGGAGAACAGTCAACGATAAGGTTGGATATTTTAGCATGGTGCCTGTGCTCGCCGTTGGTTTTGACGCGCTTAATGCCCGCGTTGAAGCACAGTCTACCCAAGCGACTGCGCAGCAAGAGAAGCTAAAGGTGGCTTGATTATGTTGAGTTGTTCGCCGCGATCTGATCCCGTTGCACAGGAACTCAAGAAGCGATTACAGACTTTGACTGCGACTCATACAGATACCACCCTATCCCGACTACATCGCGCTCTATCTCAACATACCCAGCTGTCTCAGCGACTTCTTAAATTGGTCCAACATTTACACCTTCTCATTCCAGCTGTCCGTTCCTCCTCCATACGCCCCGAGGAAGAGGCGCTGCGAGTCGCGCTTGAGGAGATGGAGGAGGATTTACGAAGACCCAGTGGAACCAGCAAGATAAAGAGCAAACTGAATGAATTGTGGGCGTTGGTCGGAGCGGTTAATGCGGCCAGGGAGCGCGGAAAGAAAGCTGGGAGTGAAGGGGCGGTTGAATGGACGGTTGTGGATGAGGAGGGCTTGAAGCAGATAACGCAGGTTCGTCATCTTGTGCAAACCTATGAGGAATTACTGATTACTGGTTACAGATACTGTCCGACCAGCAGGCGGGTCTACAGCACCTGACAAAAACATTACAACGGGATCTCAAGGATCTTGGCGTGATCATGGGAACCAGTGGAGAGCGAGAAGATGGACATGCAAATGCGGACATGAGGCTCTCTGCGTCGCCTTCTCTACTGAATAGTTCGACCTCGACGCTGCATGCCAGTGCTCTGCGATGACGTGGCAAATACGTTTGGTGTATCTAGTACCTAGCTGGTTGTAGCATCCCTTGTAGTTTTTGTTCGGGCTACTCGGAAGAACAAAGGAAGGCGTGTGAGGCATTCCTAATCTCCGCAACCGTTCGAAATCACGTCGCATGTCCATCCATCTGTAACCGACCTGCACGACTCCCAACGCGATATTCGTAGCGACGACGACGACGACATCGTTTGCATCTTCAGTAGTAGCCGAAACGTACGACACGACCCAGCACGATGCGCTACCGTACCCTCGAGATACGCTGGCACGACTCCAAGCCCATATCAACCTGCGACTTTCAGCCCATTCCCTTCAAAAAAGCGCGTCCGCCCCAAGAGAAGAGCTTTGCATCCCAGTCCTACAAGCTCGCAACAGGCGGAGAGGACAATCATGTTCGCGTACGTTGACTTCTCAGCTTGGACGCGCTCGTGGTCTCACATCGCGTGCCGCGACATGCATACAGATATGGATCGTACACCCAAACATCCTGCCTCCATCCATCGCAGAATCGGGTGAAACTGTGGTTGCGCCGCGACCACCACGCGTCGAGTACCTCGCGACCCTCAGCAAGCATTCTGCACCAGTCAACGTTGTGCGGTTTTCTCCTAACGGTTCGTATCCGTAACCTCTCGTAGAGTTCTTTACTCATGTTACGTTCAGGAGAACTCATTGCCTCCGCTGGAGATGGTATGTTCTATATTGTGGCGACTGTGATAATTGTTGTTTAATACTTTCAGATGGGATGATCATCATCTGGGCTCCATCGAGTACGCCCCCACCCATGATGTACGGGAATGACCTCAGCGCCGAGGACCTACAATATGAAAAAGAATATTGGAAACCGCGTACAACATTCAGGTCAGTTTTTGACCCGTCTCCGCTGCTTTACTAGCTGCGATAGTCTAACAACGGGATTACTGGATTCAGGTGCACAACTATGCAAGTGTATGACCTTGCATGGAGCCCATCAGGGGAGTATGTCCTTGCTGGTAGCACCGACAATTGCGCGCGTGTTTTCACAGCAATAGATGGTTCGGTTACTTTCTTGTCTGCTTTTCTTGAACTTAATTCGTCCTCCCAGGTAAATGTGTTCATGAGATTGCCGAACACAGTCACTATGTGCAAGGCGTTGCTTGGGACCCCTTGAATGAATACATTGCCACACAGAGCAGCGATCGTTCCATGCATATCTATCGAATCTCGACGAAACAAGGATCTTTTGAGGCTCATGCGGTCGGGAAAAACACCCGCATGGGATTCAATCACTCTCGCACGCCGAGCACGCCGAGTACGCAAAGCCGCATCAAGGGAGGATTCAAGCGCGAATCCACTAGTGATGTGGAGAGCACTTCTGTGGATCAGAAGGAAGAAAAGGATCTCCCCCAGTCAGGCAATCACAACAATTCAATCGTATACCCGCCCACCCCTACTACCTCTGTTGCCAGCACACCATCCGCTATGTTCCCCCCACCCACAATTGAACGACCACCCTCCCGACGATCTTCATTCAGTGGTTCTAACGCCCCATCGTCACCGGCTCACTCCCACTTCTCCAGATATGGTCGTTCTCCCTCCCCCATGCCCCCTCTTCCTGCTATACGCGCTCTACCCTCACCAGCGTGGTCAACCATAAAGTTATATGGAGATGAGAGTTTCACGAACTTCTTCCGGAGATTGACATTTAGTCCGGATGGCGGCTTGTTACTCACTCCCGCCGGACACTTTGAAGACCTTTCTTTCGACGCCGAGGCCAAAGGAGATGAAACACCTTCCAGAGGTCGCAAGGGCCGGTCGTCTGGCAAGACTGGTTCAAATTCAACGCAGAGCGAACTGACCAACCCAAACTCCGTGTCGTCTGTTTTCATTTATTCCCGTGCCAACTTTGCACGTCCACCAATCGCCCAGCTTCCTGGACACAAAAAAGCCTCTGTCGCCGTACGCTTCTCTCCTATCCTGTACGAACTGCGACATGGTGTCGTCGGTGCCAAGGTTGAAGAGACGAAGACTGCCATCCTGGATAAAGACAAAGAGGGAAAGCTAACTGTTGATCTCATTAGTGGAACCGGTGGGTTGGGACATGAGCAGGCTGCTCCCCCATCTCCACGAACAGAAAAGGCGCCAGCTTCCCAGCTCCCGGCACCTGGCTCCGACATATCAGCAATGCACTCACCCTCGCCGCATCCGCTGAAGCACTCTAATTCCAACGTGTCTACATCTTCAAAGGCTTCTACACCTGTTGTCTCCTCGCCTTCCAGTGGCAGTGGGTCTGTATTCGCGCTTCCCTACCGAATGCTATACGCAGTGTTGACGATGGACACTGTCACCATTTACGACACACAACAAGCGGGTCCAGTCTGTCTGTTGACGAAATTACATTACGATGAGTTTACGGACATGTCATGGTTCGTGATCTTCTGTCCTATGAACTCTCTGGATGTTGGTTCACTTGTGATCATGATTATATAGGTCTCCGGATGGTCAGGCAATTGTGCTTTCCTCGCGAGATGGCTATTGTACCCTCATCGTCTTTGACGAGATACTCCCAGCACATCATACCCAACAATCAACGCTCCAGCTGCAGTCGATAGCTCAGCACAACTTCGTACCGCTCACATATGCAACGTCTGGGTCTACGTCTACCCACACTATCCCTTTGACACCGGCTAGTTCGGGTGTAGTACTGCCTGTCATTGCACCACCAACTGTTCCCGCGAAGCGGGGGCAGTTGCAGGGAAGCGAGCCATCCCCACAGCAAGTGCTGACTCCCAAGTCTGCCATCGAGGAATCCGTGCCTCCCAGTGGTAGCAGTGCTGGTACGGACAACCCCGGTGCGGTCGGAGAAGCAAAGGACCAACCGCCAAAGAAAAAACGGAGGGTTGCACTGACGCGGGTTGGTGATATTGGGGTTTGAGTGTGAGGGTGCACATGTTTTATTTTCGTGTTTTATGCGTCAAACGAGCCCATGCCATATCTTACATGCCGTTTTGGTATCTTTTCTTTCTAATCTCGGTTTGGTCGATTATCCTCGGGTAGTTAAAGGACCGCCTATTTTGATACACGCGTCCATGAATTGTTGAATCGTACACGTATTCTGAGACTGATGCCAATGCGATCTGTCAATTCTGTCATATAGTGCGTGTCAGAACATCTCGGCTCCCTCCTCTCCCTGCCATCTACACAACTAAGTACAACGAAATGTGCATACACGTGCCGTGTATCCGAACCCATCCATCCAGACTCTTAACCGGTTTTGTTCTTACTCCTCTTGCCGACCTGTGCTTGGTAACCGCTCTTGATGGCGTTGACGGATCGTCGTGAGCCACATGACTCACAGGACATGAAGAATATACGGTTCTCCTTCGTGAGGAGGGTGTCTGGCGATTTGCATGTTTTGCAGGTGACATACTCAACTGCAGGGAGCCACCGTCCGTCAGTCAAAAACATGTCACGAGATGCCAGACTGACCGATATATCTCCTCAACACGTTCTCTACTTGTTTTGGCTGGAAGCGGCCCTTGATGACCAATCGCCCTGAACCGTCAACACTTCCTGTCGTACCCATCTCAGCAAAGAGAAATTGAATGACGTGGTCTGGAGATCTGTGCATACGCCTGCAGATATCTGCGACGTTTGCGAAGATGGAACGACGGACACCTTCTCGGAGGATTTGGGGCGGGGCGATGGTGTACCGTTTTCCCGTGGAGGTGAGAAGGGAAGGATTAGAGGCGTGGAGGGAGGCATAGAAACGTGTGAGGAGCTACATAGATAGGGTTCATGATCAGACGCGACTCGCAGTGAGAGTACGCACCTCTTGATATGTATAATCACGGTCACTCGTAAGCCAAGGCTCACTACCAGAGTCAACGCCAGCGGGCGCGTCTGGCCTTGCGAAAGGATCGTCACCGAGTTCCGCTTCGTCGATGTCGTTGAGGTGTATTCCATCGTCGATCTCAACATCGTCTGCACCCTCTGCAGCATCTTTCGATTTCGATTTCGATTCCTCGAGTTCCTTTTCAAAGTCTTCCATCGCCTTTTTCTTGGTCGATTTTTTCTTCTTCTTCATATCAGAGAAGTCGAGGTCTTCGGAGGCGATCGCGGCGGAGGGACCGCCTGCTGGTGTTGATGCGCCAGAACCGTCCTCGCCCTGATCTGAGAGATCAGACACGAACAAACGATGGGACTGCATGACATACGAGATCCATAGGGATGTCCTTCTTCTTCTTTTTCTTCTTTAGACCGTCGGGAAACATGGACTTGAACTCGTCGTCCTGTTTCTGAACGTCCCCGTCCGCATCGCCGCCCTCGGCGGTCTGATTGCGCTTCATCTGCTCATGGACGGTGGCAGGTCCGAGGTCGACCGCATCGCCGTTGGTGGTCGTACTCTCGATCGTGGCCGGTGCTGGGGTAGTGGGGTCTGCCTCTGGCCCGAGCGGGTCTTCGGTGAACGCGACGGTCTTTTTCTTGCGCTTTTTCAGCGAGGGGTCAAATAGAGGTTCTTCTGATGCCATGTCGACGTTGTGGTCGTCGCCGTCGTCGTCTGTAATGAGGACGCTGCCCTGCTCGTTATCAATATCGAGTCACTCGCCGCATCAAGTGGAGTCGATGCCGAGAATTTCAGTCGGCGCGCCAATTTCGGCGGGGACGTTCGGACTCCGCTCGCTGGTGGCCGATGTTTTCCGAGTAGTACCGTTCGCTCAGACACTTACACTCTTGACATGTTTGCCAGGCAGTCCGTTACTCGTCTCGCCGCACAGCAGGCGCACCGTCACGGTGCTGCCCCCCAAAATGCCCGCAATATGGCCACTCTCCGCGAAATCGAGCTGCGGCTCAAGTCGGTCCGAAACATTGAGAAAATCACCAAAGTACGTCGCTTTCTTGTACCTCTGGGCGGGACGGTGTTGACTTGCTGTCCGGTGCAGTCGATGAAGATGATTGCGTCCACTAAACTTGCCAAGGCGCAGCGCGCCATGAACGCAGGCAAAGAATACGGTATCGCCAACTCTGGTGTGTCCCACACCTACCCACGCTGAGCGTGCCCGCTAACTCGACCCTCGTCACTCAGAAATATTTGATCACACCCCCTCAGAGACGCCTGCAAAGCGCAAGCTCTTCATCGTCGTTTCTTCCGACAAGGGCCTCTGCGGTGGTATCCACTCCTCCGTCTCGAAATCCACCCGCCGTATCATCGCAGACACCGAGAACCCTGTCGATCCCGGCTCTCCCGTGATGGTTATTGGTGACAAGTCCAAGGGTCAGCTCGCCCGTGTCCTCGGCAATAACCTTGCCCTCACTTTCAACCAAATTGGACGCGACATTCCTACCTTTGCCGACGCTGCTGGTGTTGCTGACCTAGTCGTCAAGAGTGGTGCCGAGTACGATTCGATTACTATTGTGTACAACAAATTCATTTCAGCGGTCTCGTACGAGGCTGGTGCTGTCGAGGTTGCCAACGAAAACACGTTCAAGGAATCGCGCAAGTCCCATTATCTCATCTATATTGAGTATCTTGCTTATGTACATTGTCTCTGCAGCTGGTTTCCGCGCATATGAGATGGAAGACGATGTTACCAAGGATCTCGCCGAATTCTCACTAGCAAACGCCATCTACGCCGCCCTCGTCGAAGCACACGCGTGTGAACAGAGCGCTCGGTGCGCATAATCCCCTAGTATGATCTCATTCGATGTCTCATGTGCACCAACAGTCGCAACGCCATGGACAACGCATCAAAGAACGCAAAGGACATGATTAGTACTCTCACGATGCAGTACAACCGTGGTCGCCAAGCTGCCATCACAAACGAGTTGGTCGACATTATCACTGGTGCGTTACCGATGCACCCCCCCCTCTTTGCGGTGGCGGACTTGGATTAACATGACTTGATCCCCGACAGGTGCCAGCGCGCTGTGAGATTATTGTTTTGCCCGGCATTCGTAGGCTTGTTACCCTCAGTTGTCGGCCTCCTGGACCATAATAGACAAAATCCATCATTCCTTTACTCAACCGCTTGTTGAAGGCAATATCTCGAGATGAATTTGAGCATGGTCACGTTGAGAATCAGTTTGGCTTGATGGGTGCAGTGCACTTCTACACTCCCATTCCTACCTTGGAGATTCGAATGGCTTTTCCCGCCAAGGCAAAATGTTATGCAAAAGGTGCATACGAAGGTCATGCGTCAGGTAAGGACATGGAGGCTACATATAGTTTTGCGTCATCTCCCAAGCACCGCGAGAACAAGTATGCGATCAGAACTGAGAGGGAAACGAAAACTTTAAGCGTCAAGACAATGGTGGCGGGGGGTCACTTACACGGAGAGGCAGGAAGAACCACTTGTTCTTGCCGCTCTGGTATCGCTCCTCGAGCAGTTTCTTGATGTTCTTGCGAGCGTCCTCCCGTTGCGTAGGCTCCTTGAAAGTCTCTGCAGCAACCACTCCCTTGAGACTCTCCAATTCCAACGCATAACGAGTAGGGAAGAGATGCGAGTAGTTGACGGTCTTGGCGGCACATGGTCTTTGGTCACGATACGGCAAGATGAGATCTGAAAGTAGACTGACCTTGATGAAAGGCTTTACTCTGCTTCTCCGCTGCACCTTCTTGGTGCCCATGCGGCGAGTGACTTTTCTCGGGTAACGCTCGATGCCAGCAACGATCGCGTGGGGATAGGGACGTTCCTTGGTTCCTTCATCGAGCTGCTTGATAACGACGACCTTTTTGCCTGCCTGACGGCCCTGCAAGACGACGGCAACCTGAAGTGGGTGAATACGACCACACCCGTCAGTGTTCACTTCCGAGGCATGACGAGAAAGCGTTACTTTTCCTGGCTTGTAAACTGAAAACGCTGGTCAGTTTAGGTGGCGGTCTGGAAGAACTAGGACGTACTTCTGGGCATCTTGAGCGTCGGCGCGGGCGGTGTATTTGAGACTTGCTCGTTGTGTGGGGATTCGCTGTGCAGCTCTCCAAGCCACTCGGCAATCTCCGTGAGTACTACACAGTTACACAGGATAAGGTTTATTTGTATTCTGTCCCACGACGTTGATTTTTC